>OY776112.1:461169140-461479140 GCA_963675035.1 Allygus modestus
ATATGTTTTTGTATTGCCTGTCCTGCCTCCAAAGAACGCTTGCCTAGGGTCGAGGGGCAGATTGTTGAGAATCGGAAGGTTATTTAAATGTTTAAGTTTGTTATCTTTCTTTAATGCTCTAAATTCACACTCCCACATTTCTATAGTTTCGTAGTCATTCATTTTTGCCATTTTTTTCAAAGTTCTTTCATACCTTAAGTCGAGGGAATCAGAGGGATCCTCCTTCAGAGGAGCCTCTCTGTTATAAGGAAAACATTTCGGGCACCCGTGCCAATAACACCCGTGAAACTCGTAAATTCTCTCACCGTCAAACCCATCTACTTTCATTCCATTAATTTTAACTTCTTTACCCCGGCCCGCGTGTTGAATCCTCAACCCTCGTTTCTCCTCTTCCCATGTTAACCATTGTAAAGCAACGGCTGACTGATTGTCAGTCAGTCTGTAACCGTTTTTAGGAATCAAACCTATTGTGTTTGGTTTTAGAAAGTTACGCCGAAAAGCTAAGTTACAGGCGCTAGCAATAGTTACGGCCTCGAGAAATGGGTCTACGTTACATTGTTCAAGAAGCAAGGCTCTAAATTTTATACACGCTTGGGCTAGGATTTCCACGTCAGAGATACAATACTCCAAGATTTCTTTTTTAAAATCAAACACGTAGTTACTCGCCACTTGCTCGTCGTACCAAATCTCGAAAGCTTCGTGAGGTTTCTCAAACATTGATTCCGGGCAGTAATACTTTTTGTCGGGTATCGGGCCTACATAATTTTGATTTGCCACAGTGTTAAAAAGATGCGGGAAATAACCTTTCTTTTTCTCGGGAGGCAGATCAAAAGCTTTAGGGAGTGCAGCGAGGGCCATGGGAAAATAACTAAGTGAGTCAACAAATCTCAAATTGTCCAGTTCCATAAGAATGATTTTAGTTCCCCTCATTACCAGCTCCGGCGTGAATTTAGTTTCTTCCATGATGTACTTTAACAAAAACTGAAAATCAAAACCCTGCCCGTTGTGAGTAATCACACAAACATTTTTAAACTGTTTTCTAACACTCATTACATAGTCTATAAAATCTTTAACCGGGTCAGAGTTGAAGACTCTTGTACGATTGTTACAGGTCGTACAAATTTTACCTTCTATACACTGATTGCAATATTGTTGCGAGACGCACAGGTTAACTTTGTGAACTTTTTTATCTGGATCTGAGGGGAGTGACTCGTCCTGCCTTGTTTCAAAGTCAAAGAAAATAAACAGGAAGTCTTTAGATTTAGGTTTTCCTTTATTGGGTTGCATGTAGCATTTATGATTGGGATCTTTGAACGCTTCACAAGGTTTACAATAAACTTCCCCGCATTTGTGAATACTTGATCTCTCTTTTAGGTTAATCAATTTTTCACAGTCAAGACACTTTTTATAAGCTTTGCATCTGTCAACCTTATGGGCAATAAAACAGTGCTGGTTTCTCATAGTCATGTTACAGTCCGGGCAAACTATTCCCCCATGCTTCTCTTTACAGGGAGGCGAGATGGTTTGGCATTGAGGGCAGATGTTTGAGCATCTGTGCTCAGCCTTGTGTTCGAAAGGGACATGACATGCTTCGCAAAAGTAAGTGCAGGCAAACGCCGCGGTCAAACTGTTGATTACGTTATAGTGCCGATTGTGAAAGAGCAGATTTATTTTAAATTTAGGATTTTCAACACGTCCTTCAAAGTAGACATCTCGGCCTTTTCTATCATAATTATAAACTGTGATTTTGTAATCTTTTAGCAAGTCCTGAATTTTTTCCAATTTGGGGATTCCTGCACCTTCCTCAGAGATCTCTACCCTAGCCCGCCGAATAAGTTCCTTGGCCCTGAAAGTTTGTCTTTTACCCTTGTCTTCACGTATTGCTTTGTACTGAGGATCATTAGTCACTTTAGCCATAGCTACTACCAAAGCCCAAGGGAGACATAAATTGTCTTTATTATTAATCACTACAATTCCCTTCCTGGCTTTACACTCTTCGACAAAGGTGTTGTAAAATCCAGGTCGTACCTTCCCGGAACCTACAGGGAGATTAACTCGGGTACATTCCACTTTAAATGTGTCGGTAGATTTAATAGTTTCGGAATTTGATTGAACAATTCCCCCGAAAATTTGCCAAAGGATATCTTCATTAATTTCACCTGCGGGCCGAAAAGCAATATACACGGGCTCTGTACTTTTTAAGTTTAGAGATTGTAGTGTAAATCCGAGCTGATCATTTTCATAGGCTTGGCCCTTCATCTCATTTAAAATTTTGGCAAATCCTTGTCTGAGCCAATCAATTTCGTTTGTTTTTGCAGGAGGTTTGGTGAATTTAAAAATAGTTTTTGTTCCGTAAAGTCTAAAGTGTCTAATATATGTATCATCGGTACTTATAATTTCAACAGGGTTTCCTGCCATTTTCCAATGGCGAAATATACACAATTAATCTCAACACATACAAAATAAGCCAACAGTTACGCCGATAGCAACAAACAGTAACGGCTCTTACCTGCACGAAGGCCAGAGGCAGAGTGATGGAGTAACAATGTTAATTTTTGTTCTCTGTATTTGTGTAAGCCAATCAGAGCGCAGAGCGCTAATTATAACCATTATCATATATCCTTATTCCGACCAATCACGTAGAGATTGCTGATCACATTATTTGTTATGTTACAGGACCCCACCGCCCCTGGCCCCCGCTCACCGACTCCACGGCTCCACCTGCACCCCCCCCTGCCCCCGCTCACCGACTCCACGCGCCCACGGCTCGACCGCACCAGCGATGGCGGAGCCCAGCACCACCTGCCACCTGCACCACCTGCACCACTCACCGTCACCATGTACACTTTAGATTAGGAATAAATTAATTAGTCACCACACTCTGTGTCTTGATTACCTGGGGTAGGCTCTGAGGTGTGACGCGCGGGCGCTGAGGCGTGACGCGCAGGTCTGGGCAGTCACTCTCACGTAGTATAATATAATTATGTATATATATAATTACTATGTATATATAATTACCATGTATATATATTATTACTATGCATATATTATTACTACGTATAACACTCTGGGAATTTTTTTTCTAAGTTAGCAACTAAATTGGTACCACTGGTAATTTTTTGAGGTCATGGCCCCCTCTTTTTGGTCACGTGGTTGACCCTCTGAGTGAAGCCACCATATCAGCTGTGCCCCATAAGAAACCCATGTTAGCGCCATCCTCCCGGGTACCCTACTCACGAGGCATGCCACCACCCACAGAACAGCCGAGGTACGTCGTATGTCACATCTGTCTTGATGCGTTACCGACGGTGGCCCTTCAATCTTGTACATACATTATGCCCGGCTTGCAGTCGTGTGGTTACGTGTTGCCCCTTCTGTCGAAGTGTCGTGAGCGGCCGCACAAGACTAATTTTTGACCAGTAATGTTTGTGTTTTTTTTATTAATGTAAATTGTATATTTCTACTTGTTAATTTTCATGTATGGAAATATTTAAAGTATTGAATTGTTAGTTTTTAATTGTATAAAGTTTTAAAGTCTTTACTTTTATTAAAAATGTTTAAAGTATTGAACTGTTAGTTTTTAATTGTATAAAGTTTTAAAGTCTTGACTTGTATTACAAATGTTTAAAGAATTGAACTGTTAGTTTTGTTGTGTCAGATATTTTAAAGTCTTTAATTGTATTAAAAAATGGTTGAAGTGTCAAATAATGTTTAAAGTATTGAACTGTGTAAAGTGTTGTGGTTTTAAATTAAATTAATTAGTCACCGCACTCTGTGTTTTGATTACCCTCTTGGGGCGGGCACTGATGCGTGACGTGCAGGTCTGCGCAGTCACTCACTCTCTTACAACTACGTAGTATAATATATATATATATAATTATGTATATATATAATTACTATGTGTATATAATTACTATGTAGTATAATTACTGCGCAGTATAACACTCTGGGAATTTTCTTTTCTTATGTTGGCAATATCTTTTTTCTTGAGTTGGTACCACTGGTAATTTTTTGAGGTTATGTAACCCCTTTTTTTGGTCACGTGGTTGACCCCCTGAGTGAAGCCTCCACATCAGCTGTGCTCCATAAGAAACTCATGTTACGGCCATCCTCCCGTGACTCCTACTAATGAGTGACATTTGATGTGCTGTAGGTACCGAAACTAAATATGTAGTAGAAAATGGCATTGATAAGTTATACAAAACGTAAAATCCTGTAATCTTGATTAGTATTGATGTGTATTTACATTTTTATAATTAGATTGTGAGACTTGTGTGTACAACGACTTAAACATCTTTCGAAGTAGAGCTGAATGGATTTGTAGATAAGGTCTCCTTGAAGTTGACTTTGATATTGGTAACAAATAAATATATCTTACAATATTTTACCAAATGAAAACTATATATATATATATATATAAACAATTTGATAAGTTAATTTTTAGTGAATTTCCTTTGGAAAGTGAACTAATAGCATGACCCGCACGGTGAAACGTAGGCCCGGGATCACCATAGAAGTTCCTAACGTGACCCCCTGAACACGTTTTGGGTGGTCGTTCAAAATTTATATATATATACAAATATATATGTGTTTGCAATCTAATGGTCGCATTTATTTGTCCGATTTACTTCAAATTTGGTAGGGACGTTCCTTTCTGTAATCAGTTGGACAAGTTCGTTGGGCGAAAAAATCGGAAAACTCTAAACCCCTTTTTTGGGGATTAATTTTTCAAATCTTGGGTTTTTGAGCCCAAAAAGGGTCATAAAAGCCCCAGATGTAAAATAAATGCATGTAAAAAGATGGGAATTAGAAAGGCGAAAGTTTTAAGCCCTCTCTCGTCATTCTAGTATAAATATTTACTGAGTTATTAAAGAAAATGTGTATCGACTATACACAGTACGTTGTCTTAAGGGGGTTTTACACTAGAAAAGCCTGTTATTCCTTTGGTGAGTTCTTTTATCATCTTCAGCAACCTCACGCCTACTTTCAAGCCTGTGTGGACGTTTTCCTAACCTTATAATGCGCAAAATTGTATTCCCAGCTTTGCAAGTAAATGAAACCAGGGGTATCAGAACAGCCAAAAAATCAATGCTTTCAGATTTCAATAAAAATTTGACAAATGTATGTTTTTACACTTATTTTGAGTTTACCAAGTTTTTATGAGGAAAGTTCACTTCCCTCATGTCAGCGTGCTGCGTGCGAACTCGTTTAAATTAATGTCACTTCTCCATATTCATTTTATATAATGCAATGTTGAATTAACACAATTCAGTCTAACCTCAATTTATACCTGCCATTTGTAAAACGTTGTTTCTTATCCGTGAATTGATCAATTATACAAGTTAATTATTTTATAAATATCTCAAAATGATTGCGACAAGTTAAAGTATTCCATTTATTTTATTATTTACACCACGTAAACGAGAATCAAAAACCTGTCTCCCACTTAACTACAATGCGCCTGACATATTTATTATTCTCTACAGTGTACTGCGATTAAATGATTGCGCCAACACATGCGTTTACGTGTGAAAAGTTAGATACATGCAATTCATAGAGCTTCGATTTGAACCGCATCCCTAATTTTCTTGGAGGAAGTGAAATAGTGTAGTGGTTAGGATGCCTGAATTTAGTTCCTGAGGGTTCAGCTTTGGTCTCACCAAACTAATGATCGTAAGTAATGTAATAATTTCAAAATCCCGTTGGTTCAAAACCCATTTAAAGGTGTAAGTTCATCTATACAACAAAAATATAAGCCTCTGAGGTGAGGATAACTTAAGTTAAATTTTAACAAATATTACCGTTACTGTACAAAAGAAAAAAACATATTTTAAATACATTTCATTTAGGGTCTACTTTAGGAGAAAGTACACAACAACAATATATATATATATATATATATATGTATAAGTCTCTGAGGTAAGGATAACTTAAGTTAAATGTTAACAGATATTACCGTTATTGTACAAAAGAAAAACATATTTTAAAATTTCGACACCACCAGCCCTTCTCCACTAAATATAAATATTAACTTGTTTATGATCGATACAGAAAAATGTTTAAAGTTCATTAGACTTTAAGAGTATTTTTTTTAGTTTTAGTAATATAATTTATAGTATTTTACCAGGCTATTTCTTGAGAAGGTTAGTTTATCAACCAATCTTATTAAATACAGTAAAATTGATATTATTAAATGAGGAAAATATAAACGTTATACGTTAACGGTCGTCTTAACGCTAAAACTGAATTTATTAAGTAATGACTGCCTCCACTTTTATAACCGAAAACCCGTGGTGGAGGAAAGAGAATTTTTTGTTTGTTTGACAGTACATTGTTGAAACGGAGTTTAATAAAGTCGAGACTGTGCACCTCCGGCGAGAATCTAATAAAACCTTAATGCTAATTTTGAAAATTAACATTAAACTGTTTTAATTAATTATACTAACTTTTCAAATTAATGACACTTCCTCATAATCATTTGATATAATGCAGTGTTAAACAATATATCATCATGTGGTCAACTGTGGTTAAGATATTTATAGTGGTCAACTCTTTCTATTTCGGAACATTGACAAGTGGTGGTGGTCGTGCCGTTGCATGTAGGCCTATGCAACGCCAGCCTGAGTTCTGCGGGCGGCTCGCTAGCAGGGCGCAGCGCTATTGGCATACATTTGGTTTTGGTTACATTCATCGTTAAAACATTTTCATCAAACCAGTTTTTAACTATGCGCATTTCCACTAAAGCTAATTGATACGATTCCTGCCAGGTTGGAGCCTTAAACATTATTGCTGTATCGTCTGCAAATAAAAATATTTCGCCGGTTATGTTGAGTTTATCTAAATTATTTATATACATAAGAAAAAGAAGGGGACCAAGAGTGCAACCCTGAACAACACCATAATCAACTTCTGACACATCACTGAGCACACCATTTATTGAAACAACTTGTTTCCTGTCAGTAAGATAACTTTTGAACCAATCTAGCGCCACGCCGTGCACACCTGCACACTCCAGTTTGAGAAACAGGATATTTTAGTCAATCGAATCAAACGCCTTTGCAAGATCTACAAAAACCATCAAGACTTTTTCATTTTTATTTATAGATTCTATAATACTTTTATTTATAACGAATAATGGATCTGACGTATTTATACCTTTCCTGAAGCCATATTGTTTATCTGATAAGATCATATTAGTTTCCAAAAAACATTGGAGCTGAATCTTTACACATTTCTCAAGAATTTTAGAAATAACACTCAACAAAGGAAATTGGTCTGTAGTTACTTTTCTCGTTTTTGTAGCCTGATATAAACAATGGAATGACCTTAGATGTTTTAAATATTTCAGGAAAAACGCCTACAACGAAACTTAAGTTTATTATATGTTTTATAGGGGGCAACAAGTTAGTTAAATTTGCTTTGAGAATCGAAATTGGAAAATCATCTAAACTGGGAGCCGAGCCGCCACGCATCTCCTGCAAACACCTGACAATCTGGCTATCGGTGACCGGCTCCAAGTGGAAGTCATGCCTTGCCCTGTACGCCGAGTCGTCCACAAACGGCGGCCACTTCTTTGTCAGTCATGTCTTTGACGTTTACCTTTACGGGCACAGAGTCTACTCTGTCAGCTGACTTTTCCCAGCTCTAGAACTAGACGATAACTCGACTTGGGAAATAGGTCTGCTAAACTTTGAATCTTTCAACTCTATTCCAAACGTAGATGTTGGCAATAATGTATTTCACTTTAACCAGGGTTTGCAAATAGTCATACCTACAGGTTCGTATGAGGTTTTGGATATTGCATAAGATGCTGTGGAAGGTGGACAAGAAGCTGCATATCGAGATGACTCCGAACAACAACACTTTACACACCAATATCAAATGTAACTTTTTTGTTTGCTTTTTTTGAGGTAGAAACAAACTTTCAGCGAGAAAGTTTCAGCTAATTAAATGATCTTAAGTTGTTATTCAAAACAAATTTTTGATAGAAAGTTGCAGCGTCCAGCGTCGCTCTGACCCACTTTATGTAGTGTTTTGATCATTTCTCTACGTCAATTGGTTACAGAGATATTGAATGTGCTAAACACAGTACGTTGTCCAATGCTATTCTTATGGAGAATAAGAAAAAATATAGCTCGCTTGTTTATGAACGTATACTAAAGAAACTTGGTATACGGCTTCATCTGGTTGTGGTCTATTGTTATTTGCACAAACAACGCAATTTTTACCGATAATTCCCGTAGCAGCAAACCTGCGTCCTCAGCCCCCATGTTATTCTTATGGAGAATAAGTAAAATGTAATGTATCCCTTAATTATGAACATAAAGTATTAAAACTTAGTATTTTTGTTCATCTAGTTGAGTTCTATTGATATTTGCATAAAAACTCATTTTTGTGTTCCTTGCTGCAGCAAACCTGCGTACTCATTCCCCATGTTATTCTTAAGAAGAATAATCAAAATGGTATATATCGCTTATTTATGAATTTATATTGATGAAACTTGGTATGTGTCTTCTCCTAGTTAAGTAATATTGATATTTATATTAAACCCTATATTTCTTGTTCCTCAGTAGTTCATTTAACTTTGAGTTACTCATGTAATTTGAATAATTGTATTACCTTGTCAATTTTCTGGCTGTGCAGTTGCACCGCAAAAACAGGTTTTATGTTGCGGAGAAGGTGAATGTTTAACCTCATTTTTATGAGTAAGAAACTGGTAATTATCATGTGTTTTAACAGCAACCACACCCAACTATGTACTATATATATGTGTGTTTCAACTTTTCTCTGCAATCAATCGCGATGATACACACGTGCTCGTTCTGTGGTAACGTATTTTCGCGTAGCAATCACCTCCGTCACCATTTGGCCACCGTGCATGCTGATGGAAGACTTTCTTTTCATACCTGTCCCGTTTTCGACAAATTGTTTCAAAGACGGGATAAGATGTTGAGACATTTCAACATCCATGCACGGGGAACTTATACCGACAGGGTTGCGAGCACTTCGCAAAAGACCATTGCTGGCTCTGCAGTCAAACGCTCTGAATCACCACTGCTCACCGACCCCGCTCAAGCAGCCTCTGCAGGAAGACTGATTGGGAAGTTGTTTAATGTTTAATGAAAATAACTTATTTATATATATATATATAAAGGCAAAGCCCTGGCTGACTTCCTGACTGACTCACTGACTTGCTGACTTACTGACTTTACTGTGTTTGTGTGTGTGTGTTTTTGTGTGTGTGTGTGTGTGTGTGTGTGTGTGTGTGTGTGTGTGTGTGTGTGTGTGTTCCATGTAGATAGAGAGCTGACAGTTTGTACACTGATTCTTTAGGTATAAAATATTTGTTATTAATAAATTATTATTATTATTTTTTTCAAACATTAATTTATATAGAAGCAGAGTTCTTGTCTGTGTACGTTTAGTCATTCAAGATTCTGATGTTAATCAATTAAGAATTACGGATACAGTTTTCAACTGTTTTAGCGAATTTCCCCTATAAGGGAATAAACTATTACCGTAGGTCTCATGGTAAGACTTAAGCCCGGGACCATAATAACTTTTTGTTTGAGGTCCCCAGATGGCAAAAACACTATTCGTTTAAATATATCTATAAAGGTTTTGTCTTGCTCTGCACAAATTAGAACTTTTTTATACCCTCTAATGTTGATGATAAAAAATGCTTTATTCACAAGTTATGTTAGTTTTTATTTTATCCTTGATCAGGAACATCATCGGCCCCTACCGTATGCTACCCTGCGGTCCAGAGTCACGGGAACACAAACAAACCGATCGGTAAGTGTTTTTTGTTGTTGTTGTTTTCAAACACTAATTTATCTATATATAAAAGCTAAGTTCTTGACTGTGTAACGTACGGATAAACTATAAGGAACTAAGGCATACAATTTTCAACTGTTTTAGTGAATGTTACTTAGATGCTTTTTTTAACACGACGAGAGCTATATATATATATATATACATATATATATATATATATTACCTTGTTTGGTAAAACAGGTAGTAATGAGATAATAACGTTGAATTTTAAAAGTAAAAGTAATATATCCATTTTTAAGTTTCGTATTAAAAAATTGAACTAATCAATCTAATATAAAATGAGACAGTTAAGGTTGATTTGGTTTTGATTTTTCTAATATGAAAGAACTATTAGTTTTGCAAAAAGAATATAAATAAATATATTTGTTTTTTTTTGTTTGGTTTTAGCGGTTGTGATTCCAAGAAAAGTTCCAGCGCGCTGGTTCACCCAAGAGTACATAGAGCAGGCTGATCGACTGGAAAGACGACTCCGAAGGGCTCGTAGGCGAGAGGAAAGGCGACTTCGTCATCAAGCCCTGGAGCACATCGATCCGCAACCAGGTCCTAGTGGGGTCCATCATTCTCGTCCTGGACCGAGCAGGGACCCCCAGCTTGCTCCAAGTGGGGAAATAAGCGTGATCCCAATAATATTATCGATAGTGATTCTGATTTATCCTAGGTATGTTTTACTATTATGTGGGTATAGGATAGTGATTCTTTTTTTTAACACAGGGCGAGAGTTCTATATTTATTCTATATTATTGAGTAAAACCTATAATAATTAAATAAAACTTTAAAATTTACAAATAAAAGTAATAACTTCATTTATTTTTTAAGAATTAAGTAATAAATCTAATTTAAATAAAAACCTTCTTATTTTGAGATAATTATTCTGAAATAAAACTATTAATTTTGCAAAAAACAATATATATATATACAGCCTTCTGCCCAAAAGGGCTTTTACGATGTGGATATTGAAACCTTAGCACGTAAGCTTCGGTTACCATATTTTAGGGGTGTTTTTATGCGTGACAATTTGCCTAAGCGACCGTGGCGTCAAGAGTCGGCCATTGTTAATTTGGACAATTCCAGTGGACAAGGTACGCATTGGGTGTGTTTTAGAAAAAGCGGTAATCTATTGGACTATTTCGACAGCTATGGTGATTTAAGACCTCCGTGTGAAATTCAACGTTATCTCAAGGGGAATTTTATTTCCCACAACAGGACCGCTTATCAGTTTGTTAATTTCAATAGTGAAACTTGTGGACAACTTTGTTTGGCGTTTTTATCCATGATGAAATAAAGGTACAAAAGGTGTATTGCGTTTCACTTTGTCAGTCATGTCTTTGACGTTTACCTTTACGGGCACAGAGTCTACTCTGTCAGCTGACTTTTTCCCAGCTCTAGAACTAGACAATAACTCGACTTGGGAAATAGGTCTGCTAAACTTTGAATCTTTCAACTCTATTCCAAACGTAGATGTTGGCAATAATGTGTTTCACTTTAACAAGGGTTTGCAAATAGTCATACCTACAGGTTCGTATGAGGTTTTGGATATTGCATACTATTTACATAAGATGCTGTGGAAGGTGGACAAGAAGCTGCATATCGAGTTGACTCCGAACAACAACACTTTTCACACCAATATCAAATGTAACTTTTTTGTTTTTTTTTGAGGTAGGAACAAACTTTCAGCGAGAAAGTTTCAGCTAATTAAATGGTCTTAAGTTGTTATTGAAAACAAATTTTTGATAGAAGGTTGCAGCGTCCAGCGTCGCTCTGACCCCCTTTATGTAATGTTTTGATCATTTCTCTACGTCAATTGGTTACAGAGATATTGAATGTGCTAAACAAAGTACGTTGTCCAATGCTGTTCTTATGGAGAATAAGAAAAAATATAGCTCGCTTGTTTATGAACGTATACTAAAGAAACTTGGTATACGGCTTCATCTGGTTGTGGTCTATTGTTATTTGCACAAACAACGCAATTTTTACCGATAATTCCCGTAGCAGCAAACCTGCGTCCTCAGCCCCCATGTTATTCTTATGGAGAATAAGTAAAATGTAATGTATCCCTTAATTATGAACATAAAGTATTAAAACTTGGTATTTTTGTTCATCTAGTTAAGTTCTATTGATATTTGCATAAAAACTCATTTTTGTGTTCCTTGCTGCAGCAAACCTGCGTACTCATTCCCCATGTTATTCTTAAGAAGAATAACCAAAATGGTATATATCGCTTATTTATGAATTTATATTGATGAAACTTGGTATGTGTCTTCTCCTAGTTAAGTAATATTGATATTTATATTAAACCCTATATTTCTTGTTCCTCAGTAGTTCATTTAACTTTGAGTTACTCATGTAATTTGAATAATTGTATTACCTTGTCAATTTTCTGGCTGTGCAGTTGCACCGCAAAAACAGGTTTTATGTTGCGGAGAAGGTGAATGTTTAACCTCATTTTTATGAGTAAGAAACTGGTAATTATCATGTGTTTTAACAGCAACCACACCCAACTATGTACTATATATATGTGTGTTTCAAATTTTCTCTGCAATCAATCGCGATGATACACACGTGCTCGTTCTGTGGTAACGTATTTTCGCGTAGCGATCACCTCCGTCGCCATTTGGCCACCGTGCAAGCTGATGGAAGACTTTCTTTTCATACCTGTCCCGTTTGCGACAAATTGTTTCAAAGACGGGATAAGATGTTGAGACATTTCAACATCCATGCAAGGGGAACTTATACCGACAGGGTTGCGAGCACTTTGCAAAAGACCATTGCTGGCTCTGCAGTCCAACGCTCTGAATCACCACTGCTCACCGACCCCGCTCAAGCAGCCTCTGCAGGAAGACTGATTGGTAAGTTGTTTAATGTTTAATGAAAATAACTTATCTATATATATATAAAGGCAAAGCCCTGGCTGACTTACTGACTGACTCACTGACTTGCTGACTTACTGACTTAGCTTTGTTTGTGTGTGTGTGTTTGTGTGTGTGTGTGTGTGTGTGTGTGTGTGTGTGTGTGTGTGTGTGTGTGTGTGTGTGTGTGTGTGTGTGTGTTCCATGTAGATAGAGAGCTGACAGTTTGTACACTGATTCTTTAGGTATAAAATAGTTTTTAATAATAAATTATTATTATTATCTTTTCAAACATTAATTTATATAGAAGCAGAGTTCTTGTCTGTGTACGTTTAGTCATTCAAGATTCTGATGTTAATCAATTAAGAATTACGGAAATAGTTTTCAACTGTATTAGCGAATTTCCCCTATAAGGGAATAAACTATTACCGTAGGTCTCATGGTAAGACTTAAGCCCGGGACCATAATAACTTTTTGTTTGAGGTCCCCAGATGGCAAAAACACTATTCGTTCAAATATATCTATAAAGATTTTGTCTTGCTCTGCACAAATTAGAACTTTTTATACCCTCTAATGTTGATGATAAAAAATGCTTTATTCACAAGTTATGTTAGTTTTTATTTTATCCTTGATCAGGAACATCATCGGCCCCTACCGTATGCTACCCTGCGGTCCAGAGTCTCGGGAACACAAACAAACCGATCGGTAAGTGTTTTTGTTGTTGTTGTTTTCAAACACTAATTTATCTATATATAAAAGCTAAGTTCTTGTCTGTGTAACCAACGGATAAACTATAAGGAACTAAGGCATACAATTTTCAACTGTTTTAGTGAATGTTACTTAGATGCTTTTTTTAACACGACGACAGCTCTATATATATATATATATATATATATATATATATATATATATATATATATTGCCTCGTTTGGTAAAACAGATAGTAATAAGATAAAAACGTTGAATTTTACAAGTAAAAGTAATATATCCATTTTTAAGTTTCGTATTAAAAAATTGAAGTAATCAATCTAATATAAAATGAGACAGTTATGGTTGATTTGGTTTTGATTTTTCTAATATGAAAGAACTATTAGTTTTGCAAAAAGAATATAAATAAATATATTTGGTTTTTTTTGTTTGGTTTTAGCGGTTGTGATTCCAAGAAAAGTTCCAGCGCGCTGCTTCACCCAAGAGTAACTGGAGCAGGCTGATCGACTGGAAAGACGACTCCGAATGCCTCGTAGGCGAGAGGAAAGGCAACTTCGTCATCAAGCCCTGGAGCACATCGATCCGCAACCAGGTCCTAGTGGGGTCCATCATTCTCGTCTTGGACCGAGCAGGGACCCCCAGCTTGCTCCAAGTGGGGAAATAAGCGTGATCCCTATAATATTATCGATAGTGATTCCGATTAATCCTAGGTATGTTTTACTATTATGTGGGTATAGGATAGTGATTCTTTTTTTTAACACAGGGCGAGAGTTCTATATTTATTCTATATTATTGAGTAAAACCTATAATAATTAAATAAAATTTTAAATTTTACAAATAAAAGTAATAACTTCATTTATTTTTTAAGAATTAAGTAATAAATCTAATTTAATTAAAAAACCTTCTTATTTTGAGATAATCATTCTGAAATAAAACTATTAATTTTGCAAAAAACAATATATGTACAGCCTTCTGCCCAAAAGGGCATTGTACGATGTGGATATTGAAACCTTAGCACGTAAGCTTCGGATACCATATTTTAGGGGTGTTTTTATGCGTGACAATTTGCCTAAGCGACCGTGGCGTCAAGAGTCGGCCATTGTTAATTTGGACAATTCCAGTGTACAAGGTACGCATTGGGTGTGTTTTAGAAAAAGCGGTAATCTAGTGGGCTATTTCGACAGCTACGGTGATTTAAGACCTCCGTGTGAAATTCAACGTTATCTCAAGGGGAATTTTATTTCCCACAACAGGACCGCTTATCAGTTTGTTAATTTCAATAGTGAAACTTGTGGACAACTTTGTTTGGCGTTTTTATCCATGATGAAATAAAGGTACAAAAGGTGTATTGCGTTTCACTTCTTTGTCAGTCATGTCTTTGACGTTTACCTTTACGGGCACAGAGTCTACTCTATCAGCTGACTTTTTCCCAGCTCTAGAACTAGACAATAACTCGACTTGGGAAATAGGTCTGCTAAACTTTGAATCTTTCAACTCTATTCCAAACGTAGATGTTGGCAATAATGTGTTTCACTTTAACAAGGGTTTGCAAATAGTCATGCCTACAGGTTCGTATGAGGTTTTGGATATTGCAGACTATTTACATAAGATGCTGTGGAAGGTGGACAAGAAGCTGCATATCGAGTTGAATCCGAACAACAACACTTTGCACACAATATCAAATGTACATTTTTTGTTTGCTTTTTTTGAGGTAGGAACAAACTTTCAGCGAGAAAGTTACAGCTAATTAAATGATCTTAATTTTTGATAGAAGGTTGCAGCGTCCAGCGTCGCTCTGACCCACTTTATGTAGTGTTTTTATAATTTCTCTACGTCAATTGGTTACAGATATATTAAATGTGCTAAACACAGTACGTTGTCCAATGCTGTTCTTATGGAGAATAAGAAAAAATATAGCTCGCTTGTTTATGAACGTATACTAAAGAAACTTGGTATACGGCTTCATCTGGTTGTGGTCTATTGTTATTTGCACAAACAACGCAATTTTTACCGATAATTCCCGCAGCAGCAAACCTGCGTCCTCAGCGCCCATGTTATTCTTATGGAGAATAAGTAAAACGTAATGTATCCCTTAATTATGAACATAAAGTATTAAAACTTGGTATTTTGGTTCATCTAGTTGAGTTCTATTGATATTTGCATAAAAACTCATTTTTGTGTTCCTTGCTGCAGCAAACCTGCGTACTCATTCCCCATGTTATTCTTATAAAGAATAATCAAAATGGTATATATCGCTTATTTATGAATTTATATTGATGAAACTTGCTATGTCGTGTCTTCTCCTAGTTGAGTAATATTGATATTTATATTAAACCCTATATTTCTTGTTCCTCAGTAGTTCATTTAACTTTGAGTTACTCATGTAATTTGAATAATTGTATTACCTTGTCAATTTTCTGGCTGTGCAGTTGCACCGCAAAAACAGGTTTTATGTTGCGGAGAAGGTGAATGTTTAACCTCATTATTATGGGTAAGAAACTGGTACTTATCATGTGTTTTAACAGCAACCACACCCGACTATGTACTATATATATGTGTGTTTCAACTATTCACTGCAATCAATCGCGATGGTGCACACGTGCTCGTTCTGTGGTAACGTATTTTCGCGTAGCGATTTCCTCCGTCGCCATTTGGCCACCGTGCATGCTGATGGACGACTTTCTTTTCATACCTGTCCCGTTTGCGACAAATTGATTTAAACGGGATAAGATGTTGAGACATTTCAACATCCATGCACGGGGAACTAATACCGACAGGGTTGCGAGCACTTCTCAAAAGACCATTGCTGGCTCTGCAGTCAAACGCTCTGAATCACCACTGCTCACCGACCCCACTCAAGCAGCCTCTGAAGGAAGACTGATTGGGAAGTTGTTTAATGTTTAATGAAAATAACTTATATATATATATATATATATATATATATATATATATATATATATATATATATATATATATATATATATATATATATAAAAGCAAAGCCCTGGCTGACTTACTGACGGACTCACTGACTTGCTGACTTACTGACTTAGCTGTGTTAGTGTGTGTGAGTATGTGTGTGTGTGTGTGTGTGTGTGTGTGTGTGTGTGTGTGTGTGTGTGTGTTTGTGTGTGTGTGTGTGTGTGTGTGTGTGTGTGTGTGTGTGTGTGTGTGTTTTGTGTGTGAGTGTATGTGTGTGTGTGTGTGTGTGTTCCATGTAGATAGAGAGCTGACAGTTTGTACACTGATTCTTTAGGTATAAAATAGTTTTAGCGAATTTCCCCTATAGGGAAGAAGCTATTACCGTAGGTCTCATGGTAAGACTTAAGCCCGAGACCATGATAACTTTTTGTTTTGAGGTCCCCAGATGTCCAAAACACTATTTGTTCAAATTTATATATATGTATATATCTATATATATATATCTATATATGTGTCCGTGAATGCGATAACTTGAGTAAAAAACGTCCGATTTCGATGAAATTTGGCTCAAATGTGTAAACTGACATTTATGACTTTAAGTTCGAAAACCAGAAAAATCGGACTATGGGAAGGGGGGTTTATGGGGGTTTTAAATTTTCCAAAAATCAGTTTTTTGCATTTTTTACCCTAAAATTTTTAAAACACTTAATTTAGGTTTAGACCATGTTATAGAGCTTAAAAAAACAAATAATATGGTATTTTGAATTATTAACCTAGGTTAAGTGGTTGCGGAAAAAATCCAAAAAACATGCTCATAAAATCTCCCATGTTAATCTTATGGGAAAAAGGTTTTTGGCTTTTCCTCAGTTAATTTTACTTTAAACTTCACATTTTCTTTTACCAATCACTTCAGCTCCACAAAACAATCATTTTGGTGTTTAAATTGTGATTCTACGTCAAACCGTTGCAGAGATATTCAAAGTGCTAAACACAGTACGTTGTCCAATGTTATCCTTATGGAGAATAAATAAAATTTGATATCTTGATTATTTATGAATGTATATTGATGAAATTTGGTATGTGGCTTCATGTTGTACTGGTATATTGATAATTGCACAAAAAATAAATGTTTTGTTGACTGTCCCCGTAGCAGCTAACCTGCATACTCAGCCCTAATGTTATTCTTATGGAGAATAAGTAAAGTTTTATATCTCCCTTAATTATGAACATAAATTAATAAAACATGGTAAGTAGCTTCACCTGGTTCAGTTATATTGATAATTGCATAAAAACTCATTTCTTATCTTCCTCGTTGCAGCAAACCTGCGTACTCAGTCCTAATGTTATTCTTATTGGGAATAAATAAAATGTAATAAATCACTTATTTATGAATGTATTTTTGTCAAACTTGGTGAGTGGCTTTATGTACTAGTGAGAAACATATCAATGCATTGGAAATTCGCTGAGTACGCAGGTTTTCTGCGACGGGGGGTATTTAATAATAAATTATAATTATTATTTTTTTCAAACATTAATTTATATAGAAGCAGAGTTCTTGTCTGTGTACGTTTAGTCATTCAAGATTCTGATGTTAATCAATTAAGAATTACGGATACAGTTTCCAACTGTTTTAGCGAATTTCCCCTATAAGGGAATAAACTATTACCGTAGGTCTCATGGTAAGACTTAAGCCCGGGACCATAATAACTTTTTGTTTGAGGTCTCCAGATGGAAAAAACACTATTCGTTCAAATATATCTATAAAGGTTTTGTCTTGCTCTGCACAAATTAGAACTTTTTTATACCCTCTAATGTTGATGATAAAAAATGCTTTATTCACAAGTTATGTTAGTTTTTATTTTATCCTTGATCAGGAACATCATCGGCCCCTACCGTATGCTACCCTGCGGTCCAGAGTCACGGGAACACAAACAAACCGATCGGTAAGTGTTTTTTGTTGTTGTTGTTTTCAAACACTAATTTATCTATATGTAAAAGCAATGTTCTTGTCTGTGTACCGTAAGTAGTATAATAGACCTGCAAAAGTCACGTGACCTGTCACGTGAGTCTTGCCGGCCGGCGACCACATCCCACCCGCGTCAGCTGCCCATCGTCCCGCCTGCGTAGAACGGGTTTCTCTAAGTGGATTCTGTCTATACAAATCCTCGGGGAGCCTAGTTTTTCCTGGGGGGTTTCATTTATAGGTAAATTCCCTCTAACCATAAAACGCAAATTCGAAGTACAGTTTGCAAAAACTACAAAGTTCTGTTTTACAAAATGCAAATACAAAGCGCGGTACACCCTAGCATAAATCTAAAAACAGAAACCTCATTTTAGCCGAGTCTAGACTCGAGATGCAGAGATTGTCTTATGTAAGCTTCCTGGCGAGACGCCAGCCGCGCCGATGAACCCGGACTCAGGAACGTGTTCCACTAAACCACTGCGTCGATCGCTGACACACCAAACTTTTTGTTGTCTGTGGTCAGTGTCTGACTTGTATTTTACGCTTTGTTATTCCTCTCGGAACCCGAATGCATTTATATGACAAACAAAAAAATGAAAACAAAACTTTATCCGGGCGACTCCTTCTTTGGTACTTAAGCTCAGAGAAATGCATACAAAGTTAGTTCTGCATCTCCACTACAATGGAGCCGACGTACTATGTCACCATATACCTGACGCAGCCCAGGACAAAGCAGCAGACCCGAGACATTAGGGATTTCCTGTCCCTCGTGTTAGATGTCCCACCTGTTCCGGCTGCAGCCTTCGGTCCTTCTCAAATTGAAGGTAAGTGTAGGTTATTTCTCTATAAAACCCTGCTAACACTCAACATATTTGGAAAAGGATAATAAAAACAATAACTATTTTTACTAGAACCAAATGTATTTACGCTCATTTGACAAATTCACAAACCGAGTGATGGCAAATCACTCACCTTGTGACTGATAAATTAGTATGTTGGGGGATCTTCCCGACATTCCAGTGCATCTTAATTTAAATGTGCCGCCTCTGATTTCGATCAAATCCTCATCACTCAAATCCTTATTAAATCTAGCTGGTAAAAAGACCATTGCATTGGTTTGGTCTGGCATTATTATTTCGGCCACCACCGATTTGCCGAACTTGGTATCGACTCTCCTAACGTCTACGACACGATAGCCTCCAGGGTGTGTGAGCTCCTTTGCCGCCTCCCTAGGTAGAGTTGGCTGCTGCTCAAGTGATTGGAGCTTCGACGACAAACTCATAGTTCTGTAACACATATTGAACCAAAAGTAACACTGTGTAAAATGTGTATTATAAAAACCAAAAGAAGGTAGCGTAACGTGTATGACTTTAAAGAAACATAAAAAGGTGGTCATAATCTTAATTTGCATGATAATTTTTTTTTTCAATTCTCAAAATACTAAAAACTAGATTAATAATCTATTTCGCAAATCTTTCTGGATGTGATAACAATAACTAGCTATAACTGCCTAGCAGCAATATCTACCTAACATCCACAGCCTGGTGTAAAAACACACTGCTCGATAAGCGAACAACCACATCTTGAACAACTGTATTTTCGGGTAATGCAATTTGAATATATTTGCGATGATTCGAACCACTTGTTCATAGTTGTCAATATTGGCTATACTATTATTAAAACATCTACGACAAATCAGAGTGGTGTTACGTTTGTAATAATAGATCACTGAGCTCATACAATCTATACAATGTTCGTTGATAAGTTGTTCATATATTTCACAAGGGAGATTCTTTATAACGGCATCTATTAAATTGTTGAAACTCCTCCTATAAAAACCAAAAGAAGGTAGTGTATGTGTATGACTTTAAAGAAACATAAAAGGTGCTCATTAACTACATTATTAATTAACTGCTTGATTCGAAATGTATTAAGTATTTTATTTCTTTATTCTTTTAGAATAATGCAACTTATCCTGGACGTGATGAAAATAATTAACCCTAACTGTGAAGTAGCTGAGTAATATTTACCTAACATCCACAGCCTGGAGTAATGTCAACCTGTTCGATAAACGAGCAAGCACATCTTGTACAGGTGTATTTTCTGTTAATGTAATTCGTGGCTTTCTGGGATGATTCAAACTTAACCACTTGTTCATAGTCAACATTATCGGCTACACTTTCATTATTGAAACACTTACGACATATCCGAATGTCGCCTCGTTTATAATAGCAGATTAAGGATGTTATACAATTCATACAGTGTTCGTAGATAAGTTGTTCGTACACCTCACTTGGTAGTCTTTTTATAACGACATCTAGTTTATCCAAATTTTGAAACTCATCCAGAATAGTTTTCTTAGTTAACTGATATAAGGACATCATGACTAACAGTGCATGCTCGTTTCTAAAACAAAACATTTCTTTATAAACTTTGCAGTTTTTACTTCTTCTCTTTAGCTAGTGATTTTTGAACAAAATACTAGTTTATATAAAGCAATTATTAATATTGATCAATCTATATAAAATTACTATAGTTATTGTTTTTTCTTTCTTGTAGGTATTCCACAAACAATATGCTTGGTGGAAGACGCTTCAAATCCATTGGAGAGCACCACGCTCAACAGCCTCGCCCCCGCCGCCTCCACCACGCCACACCACAGCACCTCTACCGCCGACCTCACCACGGCTCACCTTAGCCTCGCCCCCGCCGCCTCCACCACGCCACACCACAGCACCTCTACCGCCGACCTCACCACGGCTCACCTTAGCCTCGCCCCAGCCGCCTCCACCACGCCACACCACAACACCTCGACCGCCGCTCTCATCACGACTCGCCAATGTACCTCCACCACCGCCCTCACCATGCCTCACCACAGCACCTCTACCGCCGCCCTCCCCACGACTTCTTCTGCCTATCCTCGCCGCATCACCAGGTCACAATCATCCACCAACAACCCTCGCCATACACCCTACTCCTCACAACATAACTCAATTCTGTACAGCGCATTAACCAACAACCATTTCACTCCACCTCTACCTGCTCCTCCTCCTCCAAATAAACGCAACATTTAAATAAGAATAGTGTATTCATTGTGTTATCCATGCTATACCTCTTAAAATTATTGAGTTTTTACTTGAATACGAAACGTGCAAAGAAAACTTAAAATTTATATAACTTAGAAATTTACTCTTGATCCATATATTATTTCTTACACGAAGAATTTTATACGTTAAAGAATACCTTTATCCGAAAACCTATGGAAACATATTTATATAAAAATATTAGCAACCAACTACTCTGATACAAAAGCATTCTGAAAACTACAAATTGCAAAGTATAGCTGAAAATCACCATGCAAGCCTTTATGTAAAATTAAATACTAAAGCTGGTGAGGGTGAAACATTAGTACAAGTCATGACAATCGATATTTAAAACCAAACTAATAACTCTATAATTCCAATACCACTGATGACAATGAACCCCTCCACACAATTAACTGTAAGGGTCAATATATATTACAAATTGGTTAAGACATAAATACAATTCATAAAGAGCACCAGAATCAACAATATATTGAAGCAACTGAAAACTAAACATCCTGGAAACATTAAAACAAAACATCCTGGAAACATTAAAATGATTACAAAATTACACTTACAACTCGGAGGTGCGACTGGGGTGCAGATGACGTAAGGAGGCGCGATCGAGTGAACTCAACTGCTAAAACATACGGGTATTTATAGCGAAACCCGCCCGTACTCCTCTATGTTGTTGTCTCCCTCACACTATAGCTCTATCTTTTTCTATTGCACAGCTTCAAATGAGCACACCCAACTGTGTTGCTATCTTCGTTGCACCCCCTTTTTCTCTCGCTCTTACCAATAGCGTTAAATGACCACGCCCAAGAGATCGTCTGTCTCTGTTAGGGGGACTATTTCCTTCTCCATCTCTCTGCTGCTAGTAAACGTAAAACGACCACGCCCAAGAGGTTTTCTGTTTCTTTATCGCATGTTTTGCTCTCCCTCTTGCTCACAGGGTAGCATTAGTGTAGCCAACGCCCCTATCTCTGTCCTGCTCGCATACCCACCCTCCAACAGAGAAGGGGTCCCCCGTCTTTATAAGCAGCTGTGAGAGGTTTTTGAGTCACAGTTCACCGGCTCGCTTACACCCTGTTCACATGGAACTATGTTTATGTGCGCAGTCTGCCGCGAGGCGTTTTTCCTCAACGCAAGTTCTCGGGATAAGCATCAAAAAGTTTGCCTCGTCCTCGCCAACTTCTACTCGCCTCCAATACAGCTGGGTGATGAAGTTCGACTTGAAGCTGGAAGCAGTATCGAAACTCCAAGGACCACATCATTGCTGCAACGGGAAACTTCTGCTCCACAACATCAGCCAGACGACCAGCGACCCGCCGCCAGGGGAGGCAGTACTGTCCAGGAAACATCGTCTCTGCAGCCCCCATCAATAGCAACGGATCATCAACGCTCACGCAGTAATGCAGTCAAATCCAGGCAAGTGTCTTCAAGAGGTGCTGATAACGCCCTTGATACTAAAACAAACAGCAAAGCTTCCACAAAAAGAAAACAAACTACCGATCCATCTGCAATCTCAAAAAAGCTACGCAGACTTGAGAGGACTTCAACGGCAACTTCAACACCCGCATCATCTTCTTCGGTCTCACCCGCTCCGGTCCTACCTGCCACGTCGGTCTCTTCAGCTATGTCACCTTCAGTTGCTCCCAACAGTTCGACGGTGCTCAATTGGGAGTTAAAAAAGGCTCTTCACTCGGCTCGTGACTATACAATAAAAAGCACTGACAATGTTTTAATTGACTTGCCAACATTTCTGGAGGCTGCAATGCTTACTGCAAAAGAAATCCTACAAAGAGAACTTGAAATTAGCAGATCGTTGAAATACAACATGGTTCTCGAGGCTCGCTACGAACATCCTGAGGAGGGGCTGATCAACGTGCGGAACTTCAAGACGCGCTCCCGGATGCTGTTTCCTGAAAATGACGACCTGGACTCTCGGTTGCAAAGTGATGCGGTAAAGCTGCTTCAAGAGGAAGAGGAAACAGACGCTGAGAAGAGCGGCTGGGTCTTCCTAAATGTCAAACATTTAATACTACGTGTAAGTAAATTTAACTATAAGACACCTAGTGGTTCAAGTTATGTAGCCCTGCCTCCAAAATTAGCTAAGCGAAAGGCTTGCGTTAACGTTATTAACGAAGACAATAAGTGTTTTGTCTATAGTATACTTACTAAGCACATTCCAAATGTTAATCCTAATTCTACACTAAGTGAAACATCATTTCAAGGTTTGTTGGAAACTTACAATTTCGAGGGTCTTAAATTCCCAGTAGACATTCGTCAAATTAAACACTTTGAAAAACAAAACCCAAACGTCTCTGTAAATGTTTTTGAATACAATAACGAAAATAAAGTGGCTCCCCTCAGGATTGTTGATGAATTGAGTGATCATACTGATCTTCTCATCTTACATGGAAACGACAATGAATCTCACTATGTCTACATTCAAGACTTCGTTAAATTAATTCAACCGCAAATTAGAAAAGGTTCAAATAAAATTGTAGTATGCAAAAGGTGTTCTCAGAGCAAAGAGGTTAGGAACTGTAGACCTAATCCCGAAGTTTGGTTAAAAGATCATTTAACACTTTGTGGAAAGTACAAACCTACTGAAATAAAGCTTCCCTCTCCTGAAAATAACACTTTGCAGTTCCAACAGTACGAAACCCAAATAAAGGTTCCTTTTATGATTTGTGCGGATTTCGAGTCAACTTTAAAACCTGTTAACATAGATGATATTGACAGCGATGGTAAAACTTATCAGAAACATTTTGCCAATAGTTTTGCTACTCTTACAACTTCGACATACAACTCTGATATACTTGATCAGTATGAAATTTCAACAAAGCCATTCTTGTTCAGGGGTCAAAATGCGGGTGCAAAGTTTTTGTTACACTTGAAAGAGTTAGCAGAGAAGATAAGCAAGTTACTTTCCCGCAACGAAGAAATAAGCATGAGCGAAGAAGAACGCATTTGTCACGAGGAGGCTATTGAATGTGACCTCTGCAAGAGGACGTTCAGCGATCTTAATCCTGATACTGTGAAATGTAAGGATCACGATCATGTCACATCACGGTTTAGACACTCACTATGTAGTAGATGCAACCTCAGGTGCAAAACCCCAAACTTTATTCCTGTTTGGATTCACAATTTAAGCAACTATGATCAAGCATTTATTATATCGAATTTAAATGTCCTTAAGGGATGCGACATCAGGATGATACCGTCTAACAAAGAAAAGATGATATCAATATCAGTTAAAATAGGCGATATATGGTTGAGATTTCTTGACTCTTATAGAATGATGGCCGAAAGTCTAGATGAACTAACAAAAAATCTACCTCCCAGCGAATTAACAGAGAGCTCCAAACTTGTGCCGCGTGAACATCTAGAACTGATCAGAAGAAAAGGATGCTATTGTTATGACTACATCACTTCAGAAGATAAATTTCTAGAGACAAGCCTCCCTCCTAAGGAAGCCTTTTCAAACAAACTTAACGGGACAGAGGTACGTGATGAAGACTACGCACACGCTTGTCGCGTTTGGAAGAAGTTAAAGTTTAAAAATTTTGGGCAGTATCACGATTTTTACTTAACCCTCGATGTTTGCCTCTTGACTGATGTTATAAATTCTTTTCGTTCAATATGCTATGAGAACTACAAACTGGACATGTGCCACTTTTGGACAGCTCCATCTCTCACTTGGCAAGCGATGTTGAAGCACACTGAAATTGTGCTAGAGCTTATGACTGACTACGACATGGTATTAATGATAGAAGCTTCAATCCGAGGAGGCCTGGTACAGAGTAGCCTAAGATATGCTAAATCAAACAATCCATTCCTTGAGTGCCCTACTGACTACAACCCTGATGAAGAATCTAGCTATCTCCTTTACCTGGATTGTTGTAATCTTTATGGGTTCAGTCTTGCTCAGCCACTACCTACAGGAAACTTCAAGTGGGAAAATAATCCCGATAAAGTAGAGTGGTCAAACCTATCCAGCGATTCTCCTTTTGGATATATTTTGGATTGTGATATAGATGTTCCTCCCAGCGTGCATGACAAACTAAATGACCTCCCACCTTTGCCTGAAAAGTTAGTGCCTCCAAATGGAAAACTCACAAAACTCACTGCTACGCTGACTAAAAAAGAAAGATACGTAGCTCACTACACTATGATCCAGCAGGCTCAAAAACTTGGACTGCGCGTTACAAAAGTACATAGAATAATGAAATTTTCTCAATCCCCTTGGATGAAAAAGTACATAGAATTTAACTCAAAATTAAGAAGCAACTCTACAAACAATTTTTCTAAGAACTTCTTTAAGCTCATGAATAATGCAGTCTTCGGTAAAAGTATTGAGAATACACGGCGGCACTTTGATGCACGTGTTGTAACAAGTAAAGAAGGCTTTGAAAAATACTCAAGACAGTCGCGCTTTATTGACAGAACCATCATACAAGAAGGAGAAGAGGATGGGATCATTTTGGTGTACCTCAGAAAGAATGAAGTTTTGCTGAACAGACCTATCTACATCGGCAGTGTTACGCTTGATGTTTCAAAAGTGCACATGTACCATTTCTGGTATAAAGTGTTGTTGTCTTGTTTTCGTCCTCCAGGATGCCGCATCTACCTGTGCTATATCGATACAGATGGGATTGTAATCTATGTAGAGACGAATGAAAATGTCTACGATATCCTAAAGACAATTGCTAAAGATCACCTGGATTTATCCAACTATCCGGATGGACACGAAATGAAAGATGATACAAATAAGTTAGTGGCAGGAAAGTTTAAGGATGAATGTAAGGGAAGAGCACTTTATGAGCACATTGGTCTAAAAAGTAAAATGTATGCTCAGCGTTACACCTCTACTCAAGTCACCGATCAAACAAGACGGAAAGAAGTTAAAAAGGCAAAGGGAATCAAGGCATCGTTTGTTGATAAGTAAATGCGCTTTGATCACTACAAAGACGTTCTCTTCAACCAAACTGACTACAGAGCAAATTTCAATCTTATAAGATGTAGGAAGTTTAATCTAACGTCTGTCAGCGTGGACAAACGGTCTCTATCGTTCAATGACGATAAACGCTTCATTCTTGATGATAAAATTCACACCCTAGCACACGGACACTACAGGATTGATGAAATTCTTCAGGAGCATCGGAGAGAAAGCTCATCAGAATCCGAGGGGAGCATCAATTAGATTGCTCGTTTCTATTTATTTTTCAAATGTCTTCCCTTTATGAAAAATCTGTGGTTGCTTTTAGCAAACATATTGACAAAGAGATCGATCTAAAAACGATCGATAGTATTAGCATTGTATCACGTCTTCCTGTGACTGTACAAAGAGACGTAAGAAAGGCTTTAAAATCTATCTGGTTCAAAGAGACGCCTCCGCCAGAAAGTCCCTACAATTTTGAATATAGATACCTAGATATTTATTGTTTAGATAGAAAAGAGTTTATTATGTTAATTAACCACCCATCAGAGGTGACTCCAGAGTTTTTACCTTGCGATATGCAAACGTGTCACATTAGCTTTAATTACTATGAATTTAGTTTTGGATGTTATTCTTACAAAAACACCTTTGTTTTATGTCAATCATGTTTCGAACTAACTTGTTGTCCATCTGAAAATCATGACTACTTTGAGTTTGACTATCAGACCTTTTGGTCTGAACGCAATTGGAAATTTTACAATATAACGAAACATTATGAAATCAGTGTTGACCATTTCATAGATCGAATAGTTAGACAAGAAAGTAGCTGGTGTGATAGATGTGTCCTCAGACCTTTGTTTCAATATTTCGACTATGGAGATTGTAAGCAACTAACTCATGATCATGATTTAGAAAACAGTAGCGATAGTGATATGTCTGTGGTCACTTCCCACAATGTAATTGAACTATATGACCCTTTTCGTTTTTGAAATTTGTAAATATTTAGTTTTATCATCGCCACATAAGTAACTTGTTTTTCTTTCCATTACTAACCATCAGAATAAACAACATATGAATGTGAACACAAGCGAGTCGGTGAACTGTCATTTAAGTAATTATCTATGTTTAAATTGTCTTTGTAAAATGTTTTTCTCTTAACTTATTTCTATTGAAATAAATTAAGAAGTAAAACGTTTTTACCTTAAATAATTGTAACTGAAAGTTTTAAAGAAAAATATTTATTTCCTTGTTTTTATGTTTAAAGTAAATGTTTTCCCCTTATATACTCTTAACTTATTTCGAAATAAATTAAGAAGTAAAACGTTATTAGTTGTATATCTTAAATAATTGTAACAAACCGAAAAGTTTTAAAGAAAAATATTTGTTGTAGTAAATGTTTATGTATAAACCAGTGGTTGCTCCTAATTTGTTTTGTGCATACATTAAATTAGGTAGCGCTTTAGAATTATAAGTTTAAATTGATTGTGTGGAAAATGCTTCAGAATGTACTCATCTCTGTATCAATGTTTTCATTTGTGTCAATAAACATTAATTTCATCTAAAACACTTGTTATTCTTTTCCGCCATACCTCTCTATAGCTACAAAGGTAAAATAAAAGTAATACTGACGCATTTCTATAAACATTTTATTGATGAAAAAATAAAATAAATTTGTACAGCAATTACCATCTTGATACATACTTCAAATTTTCCAACACAGAGTTAGTTATATTTGACACACAAAAACGACGAACTTCAGAGTCTATCCATGGTAACATTGAGCTCCGTAGTGAGGTCTGTTCGTACCAGTGGCCTTGCGTCTCCACGGGCAGTCTTCTTTCATTCAACTCTTGAAGTAATCGAGGCAAGTCAGTGGTGATGTGACGAACAAGCTGTTTGTCCAGAGTCATGGCGACCATATCGGTTGTGGTTTTTGTTGAAAGCAATGCCACAGCCTTGTAGTGTTTAGAAAAGTATCTACTGTAGCGTGAAATCAAAAACTGTACAGCTGGGCTAATTTCAATTAAAATATTAAAATAGCTTTCGAGGGACGGAAACGAACGTTTCAAAGAACTCCAGCCCGCATTTTGTAGTAACACTCTGGGCGTCTGACGTACAATGTCCGACTCATTAGTTGGTTTTGACAATATTACAGAGTTTATGTTGTAATTAACAGGCTTTTGTTTCATGTGATAGTTGCACAGTGCAACAATTCCATTAGGTCTTGCTTCAACAAGAATCGTGTGCAGATAGAACGGTTTGAATAACTCTCTTTCAGATAAAAACCGATTAATTGCATTTGAAACAGAGGCACTTTGTAGACTGAGTAAGTCATCAAAGGTAAATTCAACAGTGGATAGATTATTTACCAAATAAATGGACGGTTTGAAGTCCTTCAACAAGTCAAGTCCAACAACAGCATCGGCTTGAGTTGCCACTTTGTAGATTTGGCGAAGTATCAAACGGGGTTCCCAGCTGTTGCACAATTGTGGTGGATCGCTCGTTTTAGTAGACTGCTGTGCTGGTGGCGGTGGTGGCGGTGGTGGCGGTGGAGCTGGATGCATTGATGGATGTTCAGGTCGGTATACATCACCCTCCTCCTCCTCCTCTTCCTTTTGCTGTGCTGAAGTGTAGAATGTCGGAGCAGGCGCTTCCTGCAGTGTTTCTCCGGTCAACGTGGCTAGGAGCTGGTCTATGTCCATGGTGTTGACGTCCGGATAGACGGGCGGCTGTGGGGCGGGTGATGGAGGCCTAGTCCGTCGGCGCTTCACGCGGCTGAGATCCTTACGTGGTGTCGGCACTGATCGTTTTACTGCTGCGTCCATGACTGACTGGTGTGCCGCCCGGTTCGTTTTTATACGGTCTAAACTTGAGTTTTGTATTCTTTGGCGTGCCGCCCGGTCTGAACTTGTTTTTCTTTTAAAGGCGTGCCGACCGGTCTGAACTTGTTTTGTATTCTTTCCAAGGCCACCCGGTTTATACTGTCTGCGAAAACTTTTTGATGTAGGAGGATTTGGTGACTTCTGCGCAAGGCGGAGGGTGTGCGCGGTGGCGAAATTAACAATGAACGATTTAAAGTTCTTTCGACGACAGCATCGGCTTGACACTTTGTAGAAATTGTAGACAAAGATTTTGCATTGGTTTTGTCCTCTGCGTGTCAGCTTTTAGACTATTTCAGTTTTGGCTAATTTCCGATGGCGTGTATTCTACCTGTGGGGTCCCAAATCAGTTCTCTACCTTTGTAATCAAACACTTTTCCAAGATTTTCAGCCCACCTTAGTGAAGAGGTAGGAATGTATTCCCTGTCTGAGCCGTAAGTTTTTATTATGAAATCTTTATATTTATTTGTTCCTCCTGTCAAAACTGGTTCGTCTGCACTAGTTTCCACTAGATTAAAGGATCGCGTTCCGCATTTGAAATTGCCAACTGACTCGTCGTATTGGCAAATCTGGGAGAGTACACTCGCATCATTCGACGATTTACCGGCACCCACGTTGGACATTTGTAATGTTTTGGCATCCCAGAACTGGTTTGTGACATCTAATTTTAGGCAAGCACTGTTCAATTGAGTCAACTGCGAGTTCAAAAGCTCTAGTTTTTCGCTTAATCCTTCCATTTCAGTTCTGGAAACATAGAATTTGTCTAGATAGTCCTTGCTTACGCGATCGGAATCCCCAGAGGTTCTTAACTTCTTAGTTCCATCCTCATCGAGTGTGTAATCGTCCTGCCCGCGTTTCTCGAGAAACAGGGAATGTCCAAATTTGTCTATAATATGACGTCTTATCATGGTGTTGAGCGTTCGATATCACAAAGTGGAGTAATGAGTAAACTCGCGTAATACTGTACTTATATCCAACTGTTGTAACGCGATGGGAATCCCAACCACTTAACATATGACTTATTTCCTTTCCGTTTTAGAATTTTCTCTACGAGGTAAGTGTCGGGATAGTTGGTACGTTGTAGTTCAGGTCCGTAGAAAACACCTTTAATCGTATTCCCTTCTTCGTCTTGTAGGTGGTAAACTGGGGGTGCCGTTTTACGCACACGGTTAATTGTAAAAAGCTCGGTAGTCCACGATGGAGTGTATCCTTTAGCGAATAATGTTTTATACTTGGATACTCTCACTTTATCGTTAACTTTAAACTTGGGTTTTCGCTTTGCCACCGTTTTAGTTAACTTTCTGACTAAAGCATACTCATGCTGTTTTTTCACATCTTTTGGTCTCATTCCTATAGATCTGTGGACCCTTGAATTGTACCTATCCATTAATTTCGGCAATAAATCGATCCATTTGTAATTTCCCTGGACACTAAACTCTTTGTAAAGCCAATTTTTAATAGTTCTATTCAAACGTTCTACTACGGATGCTTTTAAATGCGTAAACGAACTGTAGTGGTTTATGTTGTATTGGTCCATTAACGCTTTACATTCCTTGTTGTAAAAATCCGTGCCCAGATCACTCTGAATATTTCTTGGTATACGTTTGCTTTTTTCAAAAACTCCACGCATCGCCAACGCCACGGTCTTGCCTTTTTTGTCCGGCAGAGGTACAGCCCACGCGTACTTTGATAATACGTCAATTATCATGAGAATGTATTTTTTACCTCCGTTGATTTTGGCAAAAGGTTTCATTTCGACTAAATCCATCTGATGTAGGTCGTCAACAGCACGTACGAAAACCCGACGTCTAGCGAAATTCTTTCTGGCGGGTCTATGAAGCTCGTTCACGATGCCTCTCTTGGGGTCGACAGCATGTATCTTCATCTCCAAGCCGATACTGATTTACTTTAAGCAATTATTTTATTATATCGGAGAAGTTGTATTATGTGGTCTATTTCTTTGTTGTGAGCCGTGTGGCCAGCCTCTTTTGATAAAATTAGAGTTTTTAACCGTTTTACAAGCAAATTGGCGTTAGATTCGTAATATTTGGAATTTCCAACAGATATTCCGCTCCCCGCGTGTTCTTCACTCTCGGCGGTGGGCTTTGGTCGAAACATCACAGATATAACGTTTACATACTTTTTACCCCTATTGCTGTTTATGGGTTTTTCAGCCGAATACATCTGGCGATGGGCGTTTGTCTCCTCTAGGATCTCTTTGTACACTTTCAAGTCTTTGTCGGTAATAAGTACCCTTTCTGGGACTTGCATGAATAGTAGCTCCAACAGTCCGGGTGTAACATTAAATCTACGATCTTTTAAAATCACTTTAGTCCTACTGAACGTTATTTTCGAATCGCCAATCGTAGTGTTCCCTCTGCCATCGGGCTTGACTCCGTAGGTAAAATCAAACTTGTCTTTTAACCTGGGATTGGAGAGTTTGTTCAAATACTTTTCCACCAAGCTGGTTTCTGTAGTTTGCGTTGATACGTCCAGCGACTTGTTCAGGTCCACGTCCAACGCGGTGGGGGTGCTGCTATCTGTCAAGGAACCCTTTTCCTCCTTTTTAATCTCCTGTTTTATCGGTTCGACAGATTGCCTTAAGCTTTTCTCCACTGTATACTGTAACGGCTTTACAATAGGTTTCGCCTGTGCTTCTAAAAGTCGTTCTACGATATTTGCACTATGCTTCAGGTCTTGGTATTTTTTGCGCACTGCGTTAGTCAGTCTTATTAGTTCATGCTTTAGGGAGTATTCTTGTTTTAGACTATTGTCACGTTTCGGTTTCTTACTCCTTTTTCTTCCTTTTTTGGCGTCCATCGTGAGAGCGAGTCTAAGAATAATGATCGTTACACGATCCAGTGGTATTTATATATCACTGATAAAAGTGTCTAGACCGAACCGGTAACGTCCCTTGTTTATCTCTGAATCCTTGTTTATTGTTACAAAGCCATATTTTTGCTTGTTCCAACATGATTGGCATAATGATTTAAATTTTTCAAACGTCATATCTGTGTTTACGTGATCATTGTACACATGTTTGAGGTTCTGCTCGTCTTGCTTGAATAGTATTATAAGATTCGCGTTGTCTCTCAGAAGGTGTTTCGGAAGACGTGTGTACGTTTGAACTAGGTAGAAACTATCCACACCTTTATGTCGCCCCATGCTGAAATATGCTCGCATGTGGTCCTGTTTATCACAAGCCACGTCGTCGAATATCATTATTGAATTCTTTCTCGCGTTTTCAGGATCAGGCACGTCTTCGCTATTGGAGAAGGTAAAGTAACCCATGTCAGGAAGACTTTGCATTATTTGCTCCAGCATTTTATATTTCGGCTGTATGAGCGATTTGCTGAATACATAAATATTAGCGTACTTTAAACCTTGCGGGTCCGTCAAAAGGCTGAACATTAAATTTGTTTTACCGCAGTTGGACGGACCGCAGATAATACAGCGAACAGTTTCAGGCAAAAGAGGACCGTGTACAGCTTTGTTCTTTTCACCGTCTGTCAAAGCTTTGATCAGGTTCTCCAATGAGTCGTCGACTGTAAATGTCTCTCGTTGCTTTTGGAATTTCATCCTTACACTGTGAGCGTCGGAAGTGAACTAGTCGAGTCATATATAAGCAGTGCAAGATATATTGTGAACTCAGTATGAAGCGGATCTCCAAAGGATGCGGTCTACTTAATCACGCAATAGACTCTTTGCCGTTCGAACTTCATTTACCGGGCTATCAGTTTTGCGGTCCAGGTTCGCGTTTAAAAGAAAGATTGGCGCGAAAGGAACAAGGTATTAACTTGTTGGACCAAGCGTGTAGACAACACGACATTGACTATAGTCAACACAAGGACTTGACTTCGCGTCACGCTGCAGACAGAGTTTTAGCTGACAAAGCTTGGGCCAGATACAAGTCAAAAGGAGTTCCCCTTGGTGAGAAACTTGCCTCTTGGTTTGTCGCGAGTGCAATGAACGCTAAAACAAAATTGGGGGCTGGGATCAAGACTTCAGGAAAAAGAAGGAGAAAAAATGTAAAGAAACTTGGCTCTAAGAGCGGAAAGGGACAGAAGAGAAACGTTAGTCGAAAGCAGTTTGCTTTTTCCGATATTATAAAACAGGCAAGAACGGCCGTACGCGGATCTGGCGTGAAATTTGTTGGTGGTGGAAGTAGTAAGCTACTTAAAAAAGCCGCATCTTCTGCATTGAAAGCTATTCGGATGATGAGAAGAGGAAAAAGGGGAGCTTTCAATCATATTAAAAGAAAAGAACGTATTCTCTCTTTACCAAAGTCAGGAGGTGTTCTTCCTTTACTGCCGATTTTTGCTGGATTGAGTGCTTTGGGGAGTTTGGCAGGTGGAGCGGCAGGAGTCGCCAAAGCTATAACGGAAGCAAAGGACGCTAGAAAGCGGTTAGGTGAAATGCAACGTCACAACGAAACCATGGAAGCCATAGCTCTACGCCAGGGGAGAGGATTGTTCTTTAGACCGTATAAAAAGGGACTGGGAATCTACATGGCCCCTTATCAAAAGCCGATAAAAAACTTGTGAACCTCTTGCCCAATAGAGCGCTATACGATGTAGACATAAGCCTATGGGCAAGAAAGCTTAAAATTCCATATTTTAGGGGTGTGTTTATGCGGGATACTCTTCCGCGGAAGCCTTGGAAAAACGAATCTACAATTGTGAACCTGGACGGTAGCAGCGGTGATGGCACTCATTGGGTTTGCTTTAAAAAGACTGGAGATCTTGTTAGATATTTCGATAGTTACGGAGACCTCGTGCCACCGTTGGAAATTCAAGAATACTTGAAGAATAACTATATTTCCTACAATAGAACTGCTTATCAAGATGTAAACTCGTACTCTCAAATATGTGGACATTTGTGTTTGTATTTCTTGTCGAGTACTTAGACCACAATATATATTTTTGCTTTAAATTGATGTGTTTTATTAGCCTCTTGTTCAGTCATGTCTCTGACGTTCACGCTTACAGGTAAGAGCTCCATGCTGCTCTCGGTGGATTATTTTCCACCAATCGAGCTCGACGGGGAATATGAAATTGGACTTCTTAGTTTTGAGACGTACAACTCAATACCAAACGTTGATGAGACTAACAACAAGTTCCATTTTGGCGATGAAGAAGAATTGCTTATTCCGACAGGTACATACGAAGTGAAGGATATTCGCGACTTTATTCAAGAGAAGTTTCAAATGATCTCAAAGAAGGATAAAGTGTACTATCTCCAGCTTGACACCAACAATAATACTCTACAGACAAAGTTGAAGAGTACTGTAAAAGTAGATTTCTCTAAACCAAAGTCTATTGGCAAACTTTTGGGTTTTGGTGATGTCATTATTCAACCTAAAGCCACTTATCACTCGCAACACGTGGTAGACATTTTTAAAATAAATACGATTAGGATTGAGTGTAATATTGCGTCTGGGTCGTATGTCAATGGTAAACAAGCTCATACGATCTATCAGTTTTTCCCTGCTGTACCGCCTGGATATAAACTGGTGGAAATACCAAACCCTGTCATTTACCTACCGATCACCACACGCGTCGTCAGTAACATCACGTTAAAAATCGTGGATCAAGACGACAATTTGGTTAATTTCAGAGGTGAACGAATTACAGTGTGTTTGCATTTGAGGAAAGCACACTAACAAGATGGGATACATGTACTTTTTACCTAAGGGAAGAACAATTAAGCGAGGGCTGAGTAAAGCCAGTGGCTATTTATTGAGTGGGAACCGGAAAAAGGCAATCAGTGTTCATCCATCTCCCGTACGGTTAACACAGGCTAACAAGACGTTTTTACGCTCTCTAGGACTTCGTGTACTTCAATAGTGGACAATGGATATTTTGGATATTTTAAGTAACGTTCCGTTTGATGACGCAATATCACACATGGAATTTCACACACATTTTCCTTATGCCTCTAATACACTTGATAATAACGATGAGATAAGAATTCCTATTCAACAACAGGACTTGTGTGTAGTGCCTTCGATGAGCTATTTGTACGTTGAAGGGAGGCTTTTGAAGTCAGACGATAACGTCGCTAAAAATACAAAACTAACTACAAATGCTTTCGCATATCTCTTTGACGAGATGAGATATGAAATAAATGGTGTTGAAATTGATCGTGTCAGAAACCCGGGTGTTACGACTACGCTCAAAGGATATGCATCTTTCAGTGAGACTACACTGAAGGGGGCGGGAAATTCCGGCTGGCCATCGACTGTTGATAAACTCTTGTCATCATTAGAGGACCATGTGGTGGACAGTAAGGGTAATTTCAGTTTTTGCGTACCTCTCAGTAAGCTCTTTGGGTTCGCTGAAGATTATAGGAAAGTGATTGTTAACTCGCGCCATGAGTTGGTTCTCCTTCGCTCTGCCAGTGACAAAAATGCTATTTTGTGGACATCATCTGGCGCTGGTGACACTACTCCGGAGGATGTAAAAATTAAAATTGGAAAACTGTGCTGGAGAGTACCTTACGTTACTCTGGGTGATAAACAAAGGATCGCACTACTAAAGCATTTGGAACGTGGCACGAGCATTCCAGTTGAGTACAGAAGCTGGGAACTTTATGAATACCCTTCCTTACCATCTACAGATAAACAGTCGTGGTCAGTAAAAACGGCTTCGCAACTGGAAAAACCTAGACACGTAATTGTTGCTTTCCAAGAGGACAGGAAGAATAATGCTAAAAGGTCAGCAGCAATATTTGATCACTGCAAAATTTCTAACTTGAAGCTCCATCTCAACTCTGCAAACTATCCGTATGACGATTTGAAACTGGATATAGAGAATAACCATTTTGCGATTTTATATGATATGTACACGCGCTTCCAGGAATCTTACTACAACGTTCCGTCCCAACCGCTTTTAGACGTAGAACGTTTTAAAAACATTGCTCCGTTAATTGTGATTGATTGTTCGAAACAGAATGAGTCTCTTAGGTCAGCACCGGTTGATATTCGATTGGAATTTGAAGCCAAGGCGGCGTTTCCCGCTAATACCACAGCGTACTGCCTAATCATTCATGACAAATCTTTTACCTACGACCCGTCGACTAACTTGGTGCAGAAAATCATGTAACAGTTTGTGGTGGGGGTGGGGACTAAAGGTATATATATACAGGCTGTTGGAGTAATCTCTCAGTCCTGGTGTTTGCTGTTTAGTGGGAGTCATGATTGGGAAAGCGGTGGTCGACTTTAGTGCCTTCATTGGCGAGAACAAGAAAATTATTATCAAAGAACTTTCTGTTATTGATTTGAATTCGAAATGCATACAACACTGGATATTCAAACCACCGAAGGAAACAGGCAGCGAGAGTGCAACAGGAATTCAACACGATTGCGGAGGATGGCATGGTGGGGAATTTGCTGGACATAACAGGTGGTTAAGCAAACACTATCATGGAATTGGATTCGGCGCCGGAAGTGCAGACTACGATTCCCTTACCTCCGCGCTAGGAGATATTTGTTGTAACGTGCAGCTTCTCTACGCTGCGTCGAGTGAAAAAGCTAAGGTACTGGAGAAGTTACTTGACAATCGGCGTGTTGTGTTCAGTCTAGAATCACTTGGATGCCCTGCTCTTTCGAGCGACGTCTTGATTCTTCCACCTGTTGATGACCTGTCAACAGACAAAAATCAATGTTTGTTCCATCATTTGTACGCTTCTGGATTTTACTGTACACAAACCAATGTTCACAAACTGGCAGAGTGGTGTGTCAAAAATCCTGGAAAAGTAGATATGAATGATCCAGCAGTTAGGGAAAAGACTTTTGTTGACTGGAAATTGAAGTCACCCTCGGCTCGTCAAGTTGCTGAAGAAGGCTTCGTTAGAATGATTAGCATGAAGGACACTACGAAATGCGTGTATTGTGGAGTTAATCTGTTTAAGTGGGAAGAAGGCGATGATCCGTTGGAAGACCACAGCTACAACTCGCCGTTTTGCTCTCTCGTCCACTACAAACTACAACAGAAAAACAAGTGCAACCCTGAAGAGAAAAGTGAACGTCGTGGAGACGTTTCTGCAGGGGAGGATGCCACTGGCCGATACGTCTTGTCTTTAGACATTACAAAAGAAGAGCTCTCTAACATGTGCAAGGCATAATGTTCACGAACCTCATATACACTGTTTTACAAAACTGACGTCAGACGATTGTCCATCGTCATAGCGACATGTCTCAATTTTACAGAAATATGAAGGAACTTACCTTCGCTAACCCTGTTGCCACCACCTTCTACTTCCATGATGACGATGATAGAAGATCAACGTACGTCAGCGACAGAGAACATTTCAAACTCAGGATTCAACAAGCAGAACTACTTTTGTCTTCTTCTCTTCTTGCAAAGAAACATCACATATCCGTTTGTACTATTTTAGATCATGCTATGTGTTACTTAAAGTGTGAGAAAATAAATAAATAATTTATCAACTAATCTTTCTTATTATTGTCACTTCCCACGGCACTTGGCCAAGTTCACGCAGTCGCGCGGCTGGCGTCTCGCCAGGAAGCTTACATAAGACGATCTCTGCATCTCGAGTCTAGACTCGGCTAAAATGAGGTTTTTGTTTTTAGATTTACGCTAGGGTGTACCGCGCTTTGTATTTGCATTTTGTAAAACGGAACTTTGTAGTTTTTTGCAAACTGTACTTCGAATTCGCGTTTTATGGTTAGAGGGAATTTACCTATAAATAAAACCCCCCAGGAAAAACTAGGCTCCCCGAGGATTTGTATAGACAGAATCCACTTAGAGAAACCCGTTCTACGCAGGCGGGACGATGGGCAGCTGACGCAGACCATGCCGCGGTGGATGTGCTCGCCGGCTCGCAAAACCTGGTTTCGTATTCCATAGCTCTTCACACAATCGTGACGTCACAGGTCATGTGACTTTTGCAGGTCTATTATACTACTACCGTACGGATAAACTATAAGGAACTAAGGCATACAATTTTCAACTGTTTTAGCGAATGTTACTTAGATGCTTTTTTTAACATGACGAGAGCTCTCTCTCTCTCTATATATATATATATTACCTCGTTTGGTAAAACAGGTAGTTTTGAGATAAAAACGTTGAATTTTACAAGTAAAAGTAATATATCCATTTTTAAGTTTCGTATTAAAAAATTGAAGTAATCAATCTAATATAAAATGAGACAGTTATGGTTGATTTGGTTTTGATTTTTCTAATATGAAAGAACTATTAGTTTTGCAAAAAGAATATAAATAAATATATTTGTTTTTTTTTTGTTTGGTTTTAGCGGTTGTGATTCCAAGAAAAGTTCCAGCGCGCTGGTTCACCCAAGAGTAACTGGAGCAGGCTGATCGACTGGAAAGACGACTCCGAATGGCTCGTAGGCGAGAGGAAAGGCAACTTCGTCATCAAGCCCTGGAGCACATCGATCCGCAACCAGGTCCTAGTGGGGTCCATCATTCTCGTCTTGGACCGAGCAGGGACCCCCAGCTTGCTCCAAGTGGGGAAATAAGCGTGATCCCTATAATATTATCGATAGTGATTCCGATTAATCCTAGGTATGTTTTACTATTATGTGGGTATAAGATAGTGATTCTTTTTTTTAACACAGGGCGAGAGTTCTATATTTATTCTATATTACTGAGTAAAACCTATAATAATTAAATAAAACTTTAAATTTTACAAATACAAGTAATAACTTCATTTTTTTTTTAAGAATTAAGTAATAAATCTAATTTAATTAAAAAACCTTCTTATTTTGAGATAATCATTCTGAAATAAAACTATTAATTTTGCAAAAAACAATATATGTTTTTTACCTTATATATGTTTTGTTTATCGTACCTTCTGCCCAAAAGGGCATTGTACGATGTGGATATTGAAACCTTAGCACGTAAGCTTCGGATACCATATTTTAGGGGTGTTTTTATGCGTGACAATTTGCCTAAGCGACCGTGGCGTCAAGAGTCGGCCATTGTTAATTTGGACAATTCCAGTGGACAAGGTACGCATTGGGTGTGTTTTAGAAAAAGCGGTAATCTAGTGGGCTATTTCGACAGCTACGGTGATTTAAGACCTCCGTGTGAAATTCAACGTTATCTCAAGGGGAATTTTATTTCCCACAACAGGACCGCTTATCAGTTTGTTAATTTCAATAGTGAAACTTGTGGACAACTTTGTTTGGCGTTTTTATCCATGATGAAATAAAGGTACAAAAGGTGTATTGCGTTTCACTTCTTTGTCAGTCATGTCTTTGACGTTTACCTTTACGGGCACAGAGTCTACTCTGTCAGCTGACTTTTTCCCAGCTCTAGAACTAGACAATAACTCGACTTGGGAAATAGGTCTGCTAAACTTTGAATCTTTCAACTCTATTCCAAACGTAGATGTTGGCAATAATGTGTTTCACTTTAACAAGGGTTTGCAAATAGTCATGCCTACAGGTTCGTATGAGGTTTTGGATATTGCAGACTATTTACATAAGATGCTGTGGAAGGTGGACAAGAAGCTGCATATCGAGTTGAATCCGAACAACAACACTTTGCACACCAATATCAAATGTACATTTTTTGTTTGCTTTTTTTGAGGTAGGAACAAACTTTCAGCGAGAAAGTTACAGCTAATTAAATGATCTTAATTTTTGATAGAAGGTTGCAGCGTCCAGCGTCGCTCTGACCCACTTTATGTAGTGTTTTTATCATTTCTCTACGTCAATTGGTTACAGATATATTAAATGTGCTAAACACAGTACGTTGTCCTATGCTGTTCTTATGGAGAATAAGAAAAAATATAGCTCGCTTGTTTATGAACGTATACTAAAGAAACTTGGTATACGGCTTCATCTGGTTGTGGTCTATTGTTATTTGCACAAACAACGCAATTTTTACCGATAATTCCCGTAGCAGCAAACCTGCGTCCTCAGCGCCCATGTTATTCTTATGGAGAATAAGTAAAACGTAATGTATCCCTTAATTATGAACATAAAGTATTAAAACTTGGTATTTTGGTTCATCTAGTTGAGTTATATTGATATTTGCATAAAAACTCATTTTTGTGTTCCTTGCTGCAGCAAACCTGCGTACTCATTCCCCATGTTATTCTTATGAAGAATAATCAAAATGGTATATATCGCTTATTTATGAATTTATATTGATGAAACTTGGTATGTCGTGTCTTCTCCTAGTTGAGTAATATTGATATTTATATTAAACCATATATTTCTTGTTCCTCAGTAGTTCATTTAACATTGAGTTACTCATGTAATTTGAATAATTGTATTACCTTGTCAATTTTCTGGCTGTGCAGTTGCACCGCAAAAACATGTTTTATGTTGCGGAGAAGGTGAATGTTTAACCTCATTATTATGAGTAAGAAACAAAATAAATGCACCGTGGTAAAATAACACAAGGTGAGCAGGGCGTGTACAGGACATTGCAGCTCACCTCGGTGCAACCATGACATCCTAAATGCATTTTATATAAACTCGCCTGTACCACAAAAAGTTAAGTCGTTCCTGCAATGAATTCGCCACTGCAAGTTAACATCAGCCTGCTTCCTCGATCCCCGGAAGAGATCCCAGACCTGATCGCCCAGCTTCAGGGAATATTTAGAAACTCTTCCTTAAAAGTTAAGAAACAATATACTACAACGTAAATCCTCATTCCCTCGCTCAGACCTCTCTAGTGTAATCAGTATATAACAGAAAAATGTAATAGTCGCAGAACACATAACAATATAAAGTAATTGTAATTCAGAGCTTTGTCATGTAGGAATTTAGCATTGTTATACACAAGGTAAGAAACATTATGCAACCATATTAATTCTCATTCCCCCAGACAGAGCTCCTTTCAACTTGTATATAACGAAACGTATTGGATGCGAAAATACAACCATAGCTGTGTTATGAGGAGACATACGGCTATTATGCATACAGATAACTTTTGTATATCAGAACATGTAAAAAGTGGATACAACTGTTTAATAGCAAAACATAGTATTAATGTATTTACCGCACAATATCCCGTTGCCCACCCACTAATGATGTATCAATGAATCAAAGAAGTAAGTTAGTATAAGAAATACAGTAATACGTACATTTGTGTATTTATTTGTGTAATACGTACATTGTGTGTGTGTTCCTTAACATTCACACTTGGGACCCTCTACGTGTTCAAGACACGTTCCCTGATATATGAAACAAGCGTGACGATTCCGAAAAACTTCGCTGTCTAACTGACAATGAACAAAATCAACGTTCATTTGATATGTATGATATTCGTTCTGTCCAAGCCGAAAACAGTTGTAGCAAATCTTGAATTTATCCTGAGTGTAAAAAACAAACATGAGAGTCATACAGTTTTTCATATGTATATCAATCAAGTTTTGCAAAACAGCCGGGGGTAAACAATATTTCAGTAATTCAAGATCACGTCTACTATGAACATTGTTCAAAATACATTTGCTAGACAACATCGACAAACTAAGGGGTTCGTACGGTGAATTCATAGTCTAAAACAGAAAAAAACACACAACAAATTACTAACCTTATTACTGTAAACCCTGACTAATATAATATGTTACAAAATAGCTAAATAATCTTTGTTTAATGTTTCAGAAATTGCCTCCGATAAAGACGACGTTCTGCAAATGCAGGAAGTACGCAATTGTGCGAGCGCCGACCCCGCCCAACCCAACAAATCTCTCTGACCTCGTCCGAGAAGCCGTCTCCGACAGCTGTTGGAGCCCTACGCCCGTCCCATAGCCAGGGTAACGCCTACACTCCGTGCAAGACCCCCGTCAATCCCTCTTGAACCTCCGCCACCCGCCGTCGTCATAGAATTATCGGATGACGACGACGATGACGATGACGTGGTGTATGTTTCACCTGCAAACTCCCCAGCTCGATCCCCCGCCCCAAGCCCTGTACCATTCCTTGCAGGACCTCAATTGCCACCACCCCCTGACCCGTTACCCTGGCAACACGATGAGGACATACTCGATGTTTTAGAAAGACAAGCGCTTAATCTGTTTTTTAATAAAAACTTAAAAATAAAATGAATCTTTCAATCATCCCCAATTGAACTCCCTTCCTGTGCTTAACACCAATCTGTTACAAAATTAAGTCCGCATAAGTCCGAGCTGTGATGGGAGTGTCCTCTCAGGGCTATTACATGGCGAAAGCGTACTTGTGGATAATTCATTGCAGGTGAGTGTGGTGGGTGTGTGTGTGTATATATATATATATATATATATATATATATATTTTGGAGGTTAATTTTTATTTTTTGTTTCAGAGTGAATTTCCACTTACATGGCAGTCGCAGGAAGTTCAGGATATTCTCCTTCAATGGATGGTCACTCTGGCTGGAGCGTTGGGCATGCTCAACAACTTCTTTGTTGAATGCAACGACGATGAGAGGAGTGCTCTAGCTCCAGCAGTATGGTCAGATCTGTATCGACGTCTCAGCACACCTCTTGGTTCGTCCAGCTAAAGGATGGCTTTACTCGCTGAGTGCCATGGTGTGATCGGTTATGTACCTGCACAATCTCCGGATCGACCTGGTACACCAGAAGCGACCACATTCGTTTGTAGGGTCTGCCTTGACCGCAGGCCTACAATTGTACTAAGGTCCTACGGTCATGTAATTTGTGACTCGTGTGTGATCAGGATTTTCACTCTACAGTAAGTAAGGTGTAAATGTTGAATGCATGTTTCTGGGGTTGTCTTGTCGTTTAACCTTATTAACCACTTACTAAGGAATATTAAATGTGTGTGTGTGTGTGTGTGTGTGTGTGTGTGTGTGTGTGTGTATGTGCGTGTGTGTGCATATAACTGTTATGGATTGTAATTAAAATAGTTTTTATTAACAGATCATGTCGCTGGACGCAAAATTGACTGCTCTGAGCAAATCTCCCGAGACTGTCCAGCTAAATTACCTCGTCGGTCATCCGGAGGCGTTGATCGTCGGGGCTCGGAGGGTCACCACACGTTTTGGGAGAGTGGCCGTTGTCCTGAACATCCAGAGGAGCGACATCATCACCTCGGTATTTCTACCAAGAAAATACAGCGAGGCCTTGAGAGATTCCGACCTGGAGAGGATCGTAGAAGATGGCTACAATCTTCATGTAACCGGTAGCGAGGGCTCGTTTACTAACATTTGTATCTTTAAATGATAAAGAAATAAATAAACGTTTGTAGTACCCACTATTTAAACTGTTTTCATTTACCCTGTAGTCAAATTAGAGAGTAATTCCTTGGTGTAAATGGAAAATTTGGGATATTTTGCTATCAATCAGCAGACATGAATGTCTAATAATATAATCTGAACTCAAAAAGAGGAAGATATAATTTTAAGTTGGTAACAGTGGAGTAAGTTGGTAATACTGGTCAGTTACTAAAAAACAAGGGATATCTTCCACCTTACGTGTGCTGCCATATTAAATAACAAGAGTCAAAACTCATGTTAAAATATTAGTGACAGTTATGTTGGTAGTACTGGATGCTCTGAATGGATACCAAAAAAAATGAGGTTGGTAACACTAACGATCCTAGGAAAAACGTCAGGCAGTTCCCGCCACGTGGGTGCTGCCATCTTGAAAAGGCGCGTGAAAAAACTTGTGATACAAAGTTAGGTTAACACACGTGGTCAAAAGTGAGGTTAGGACACGTGGTCAGCCACGTGGGAGCGGCCATCTTGAAAAAGCGTGGGAAAAAACACGTGACACAAAGTTAGGTTAACACACGTGGTCTAAAGTGAGGTTAGAACACGTGGTCAGCCACATGGACGCCGCCATCTTAGAAAATCGCGAAAAAAACACGTACAAAGTTAGGTTAACAAACGTGGTCTAAAGTGAGGTTAGAACACGTGGTCAGCCACGTGGGCGCCGCCATCTTGAAAAATCGGGGGGAAAACACGTTACACAAAGTGAGGTTAACACACGTGGTCTAAAGTGAGGTTAAAACACATGATAAACCACGTGGGTGCCACCATCTTGGAAAAGGGGCGGGGCTTGATGACATCATCGGTCACGTGACCGGCTCTCGACCAATCAGGAGCAGGTTTTATCCTCTCGGAGGGTCTGCTTGTATTATATTTGGTTTGTAATGTTTCAGAACCTAAGGTGTGAGGAGCAGATGCCCGCAGCCGATTCCCCAGCGTGCATTGTCTGCCATAGAGAGGAAGGCATTATGCGTATGAGGAGGCGAATGTTTGAGATGGTAAGATTATAAATAACGGGTTTAGCATATATTGTGTGTTTTTACAGAATATTATGGATACTTACAGTATTATTAATACTTACCTGGTGTGGTTTTACAGCAGAGAAGGACAAACACCACCTTGGAGATTCATGTGATGGTATACGGTGAGAACAGAGGCGCTGGCTTTGGCGAGGAACGTTTTGGAGGTGTCGGAAGACCACCAGGTGCAAGAGGTTGCTCCGGCCGTCTGGGAGGATATCCACGCCACTATGGAGAGAATCCTCGCTTATAATGACCGGCGGATGGACAACTTGATCACCCGAGGCATGCCACCACCCACGGAACAGCCGAGGTACGTCGTGTGCCACATTTGTCTCGATTCGTTACCGACGGTGTGTCTTCAACCTTGTGGTCTTACGTTATGCCCGGCCTGCAGTCGTCGGGTACCATGTTGCCCCTTCTGCCGAAGTGTCGTGAGTGGCCGCACAAGACTGTTTTTGACCAATAATGTTTGTGTTTTTATTAATGTAACTTGTATTTTTCTACTTGTTGATTTGGAAATATTGAACTGTTAGTTTTTAATTGTATTTTTCTACTTGATAGTTTTGTTGGATAAAGTTTTAGAGTAGTGACTTGTATCGAAAATATTTAAAGTCTCAAATAATATTTATAGTGTTGGTTAGTGTTCTGTATAAAGGTTTAAAGTCTTGACTTGTACCGAAAATGTTTAAAGTCTCAAATAATATTTAGAGTGTTGGTTAGTTTTGTTGTGTCAGATATTTTAAAGTATTGACATGTATAGAAATATTTAAAGTCTTGAACTGTGTGAAGTGTTGTGGTTTCAATAAATTAATTAGTCACCGTATTCTGTGTCTTCATTACCCTCTTGGGGTGGGCGCTGATGCGTGACGCTCAGGTCTGCGCAGTCACTCATTCTCTTACATTACTGCTACGTAGTATTATATATATATACAACTATGAAGTATAATATATATATTACTGTGTAGTATAATATATATTACTATGTAGGATAATATATAACACTGTGGGAATTTTTTTCTTAAGTTGGCAACTATCTTTTTTCTTGGGTTGGCAACACTTGTAATTTTTTTGAGGTCACGTGACCCCTTTTTTGGTCACGTAGTTGACCCTCTGAGTGAAGCCTCCATATCAGCTGGGCTCCATAAGATACCATGTTAGCGCCAACGGGGGGGAGCTCCTACTTAGGGGTGTATAGTTAAAAGTTCCTTTTTTTAAAACCCTTTTCTGTTTCGAGATGTGATAACAATCACCCACTTTAAACTTTGGTTTTAGATTTATCCTTTTGTGTTTAGGAGACAACCTCCGAAGAATAATCTTTTCATGTCCAAACGAAACACCTACTGGCTTATATTTAGTAACAGAATGAACGGTATTATTTCATTACGTCACAATGTCATGTAATCTATCCACTTTGGAGGATTACGTTTATACATTTCTTTTACTAACATTTTTCTAATGCTCATGTGAATGCGTTCAATCATAGAAGCCTTTGTTTCTGTATATACACAACATAAATTTAAATTATGCCTTTTCATTAAAGTTTTGAATTTTGCATTATAAAACTCACCACCGTTGCCTACTTGGAATTTTTTAACCATGGGGTCGGTTCAAAATTTTTTTTCTATTGCGTTTGTTACATCGGATCTATTTTTTTATTTTAAGTGGTTCTACGTAGGCATATATGGTAAAACAGTTTATTGCTGTTAATATATATAAATATATATATATATATATATAAATATATATATATATATATCCCTGATTAAACTTCATATTTTTGCAAATCCATAAGGTCACACTGTAAAAGGTCCCCGATACCCTTAAGGACGTAGTTCCTTCTTCGAAACTGTCTCCTAAAACCAGAAAATAAATATCAATCAAATCGTTTTTTACATTACTGTTCATTTTTTAACAAAAATAAAAATGCTGAATTATTGTGATTTGTGTAATTTAATTTTAAATGTAAATATTGAGATAAAACAAATGAGCAAATATTAAGAAATCAAATTTGTCTCTCATGTTTATCAGCATGACCTATAGTAAAAATATATTCAAATTATGGTATTAAATTTAATTTAAAAAAGGAAAACTACTTAAAACCTCTTACTTGCAGTGGTGAGTAGTATAATTTACCTGAACTTTTACTGACGAATCGTGTTTTTGAGCAGTGCAGGCAGGAGTGGTAGGTTAAAAGTGCAGGTAGGCGTTGTCATGGGAACCGGTTTCGCTACACTTGCGCTGGATGAATTGCGGGCCGCCTGTCGAGTGTCAGGACGGCAGTGCGGTGGCTCCGCGTGAATGTTTTTCAGCAGAAAGTGCAGGCAGCACCGGAGCGTTGTTGTGGTGGTCAGGGTCGCTCACTGGCGTGTCGGTAAAACAAATGCCAGGGCCGACTGCATAGTTGCATGAGAGTTACATTGTTGCTGTTTGTGATTAACAGGATATCTGCTCAAGGTAAGGGTATATTTTGGTCTGCAGCCGAGGTAAGTAGGTCTATAGCAAAAAGAGAATTGTGCTTTTATTTAACCTGGTGAAGAATAATGTTTAGTGTATTATTACGATATCAGGCATCGAAATTGTAGTGTTTTTTAGCTTGCCGAGGAAATGACCTAAACAATATATTAGATGAGTTAAACGCGATAGTCAAAGGGCGGGGGAATTTGTTAGGTTATTGGGAGGTGGGGTTTAGGAATCCATACGATGGGACAGCAGGTATGTGTTACACTTTATAAAATGTTCACCTTTTCTGTTTTAGCTCATGATATACTAGTAATAATACGTATGTGAGATCAGCTAACATTTTTCAGTAATAATAAGTTTTATCTGGGTTTAACAGTGTCTTGTGATGTACAACATTTAACTGTTTTGTGAGATCAGGTATCTTTTTGGCGTTAACACTGATGATAAAGTATTAAGCGGTATTCAACTACGTAACTTTAAATGCGCTTTAAAAATATCACTAATAATATAGTGAACAGAAAATTGAAATAGCACTGATTTACAACAACCAAGTCAAATTTAAATATCTGTTTTGTGAGTACAAGTACTTACCTCGACTAACACTACAATTAATTGTTATTAAGTATTCAGCTGTAATTATTAGCAGTCACCCATGTGAGGATATTAATAAGAACAATTCAAGATAAACTAATGTTTATTAATATTGATCAGGCCTTACAAATAAATACATTTAGACTGTTGTGACTTTTTTCCGTCTGAGTGGAGTCTGTATGTTAGCGGTTTGTTGAGTTCCGCAATTTCCTCGTCAGTCAACGACACGAAAAACAGTTTCGGCAGATAGCAAATCCCTTTTACCTCATCCTCACGCAGTATTTCGACCCGTAGAGCCGGCCCCTTGCTTGTATCGACTTTTTTAGCCGATATAATCGGATAACCTTCTGCCTTTGTCAGTACCACTAGCTCGAACCGCTGCGGTCCCTCGTACGACGACAGGGTGTTGAGATTGTGGCTCAGATCAGACATATCTTGCTTTAAAAAACAATTTAGTCAGTATAAATAACTGGTCCATTTGGGTTCTAGCAGGTGACTACCTAGAAGAGTACGGGCCTATACGATTCGTACTCAGAGAGCGGCAACTAATGCGGTGCACCAGACCGTCACCGTACGAAAGGCAACGCCCCCCGAGTAGCCGAAACTGGTCGTCCCCGCCTCCAACAATGGTAGTGAATCCGTCTACTGAAGGTAAAAAATGTTTTGCTTATGTATAAGTGTAACAGAGCACAGTGGATTCCACTCAGCGAATATGTATAATGGCGATACGCCGTCTACTGAAGGTAAAAAAGGTTTTTCTTATGTATAACTGTAACAGAGCACAAAGCATTCCACTCAGCGAATATGCAAAATGGCGATGAATCCGTCTACTGAAGGTAAAAAAGGGTTTTGCTTATATGTGCAACAGTCCACAGTGGATCCCACTCTGCAAATATGCAAAATGCTGGTGAATCCGTCTATTGAAGGTAAAAAAAGGGTTTTGGCTATGTTTTATGAGCAACAGACTACAGTGGATCCCACTCACCGAATATGGAAATATTCCTACATTGCAGTTTCCGATGAAATTCACATTAGGACCTATAGTGTTACGAAACTGTTTGTGACCGAGATTCTTAGAAAATTATGAGACTATTACAATGTAAATACGCAAGCTGTTCGTATACAAACGCTATTCGACCAAGTCATTGTGTTTCCCCAATACCTAAATAAAGCTGTACATATTCTAAAATTGTTCGCACATTATTAGAAATTGTGCTTCCTAAAACTGGGTAGTTAAAAGCTGAGTTGACATAGTGACGAATTGGAAATTTTAATAAATCTGTTTGTCTTGAAATAAGCTACAACATTTTGAGTGATTTTAATTTCTGATTTCAGAGAGCGAAGAAAGAGTTGAGGAGGAGTAGAACGCTTCACCACCTCGCTTCGCCAAGTAGAAGTAGCAAAACCCCTTTAATGTACATATATATAGTAATTAATAAATAATAAGTGTAAATCTGTGTATGAGTTTAATTTATACCTCGGACAAGTAATATAGTAACAAGTCTCTTACCTTGGTTGGACTCTCACGGTGTAGACTTCAGAAGTGAATGGTACTGAAGTTGGCTGTGGGATTAATATAGGGTGTAGAACCTTGGTAAACAGGATATAGATGTGAGGTTGCTATAGTGCCTCTTTTTCACAAAAAGGTCTCGTCCTTCATAGTGAGGTCGATAAATAAAGCTTTGCTTTTATTTTATAAGTCAAGTCTACACCCTCCAATTGGAGGTCGACAAGTGACTCTTATTATAAAAAAGCGCAAAGCTAACTTCCAATTCGAGGTCGTCTCCATCTTGGATAGAAGGGGATAAATACCCTCTTTGTAGAAGGAAACTGATTATTCTGCTGATCACCGTCCGAGCGGCAAGAGGGTACCTAAGGAGAAGTCTATCCTCAAGTGTCCCTCGTGTGAAGAGGCTTTTTTTCTGACAGAAGATGTGAGAAGACGACATGTTGCAGTCTGCCTGGCTGTCACTGGGTTTTCTGCCAGACCGTCGAAACCTAGCAAGTCCACCCCAGCAGCAGCAGCACCCCTCAACCTGACCGTCCAGAGCAGGAAACGTCCAGCCAGCAGCGACAGTCCGGCTAAAAAGACACGTCAAAAGAAGCCGCGACAAGATGAAGCACCTTCTCATGCCGGTCCTGACTACACCCAAGCCGGACCTTCTCATCCCCGCGTCGCTCTTGTCGACCCCCAAGCCGGACCTTCTTGTCCCCGCGTCGGTCCTGTCGACCCCCAAGCCGGAATTCTCGTCTCCACGCAACCATCCCTCCTCAGGAGACTGTCGATCCGTCCAGCGAGCAACTCAGCTACGAGCTGACAAATTCATTAAATCACGCAAGGGACTACACAATAAAAAACACTGCAGGCTTCATTGCGATTGAGCTGTTTATCGAAGCCTCCCTGCCGATCCTGAACGATATACTGCTTAGGGAATTGGACGTCACTGTTTCGCTGAAATATAATATCGTCATGGAAGCGAGGTATCAACATCCTGAGGGGGACTTTGAGACTTTCAACTTCAAGACCACCTCACGAGCGATCCTGGGTAAATCGAACGACACTCTTGCGGCTTCTAATAAAGCAGGCGCAGCAACTCCTAAGAGAAGAGGCTCAACTGCAGATTAAAGGCTCCAGATGGAGCTTAGACAGACCGACAAGTATCACTCTCAGGGTGAGTAGGTTAAAGTATAAAAACGTGTCTGAAGGGAGTGGTTTCATAGATTTGCCAAAAAAAACTTAAAAACAGGCGGGCTACTATTAATGTCCAAAATGATGAAAATAAGTGTTTCCTTTATAGCATGAGTGTAAAACTTTTGGCGAACGTTAATTTCAAAACGGTTTTAAATGAAAACTCAATTATGGATTTGGAACATAATTATAATTTTGAGGGGTTGACATTTCCTGTTAAGATTCATCAAATTAAGAAATTCGAGCAAAATAATCCAAATTGCTCGGTCTCAGTGTTTAAGTGTGATTCAGATGGCCATATAACACCGTTACGACTTGAAAAAAAAGAATGTTCTGACCATACTGATTTACTCTTATTGATCGATAACAAAACTGGAAAGAGTCTTTACATTTATATTTCGGACTTTAAAACTTTAATCAGACCACAGTTGACAAAGGGCACCAATCAGATAACAGTGTGTAAGCGTTGTTTCAGCTTTAAAGAAACTAGGAGATGTAAGCCAGACGGCAAGACTTGGTTAGCTAACCGTTTAGAAATTTGTGAAAAATATGCACCTACTCCGATTAAACTACCAGAAGAAAAAAATCAGCTTAAGTTTGAAGAATTCGAAACGCAAATTCCTGTACCTATTATAGTAGTGGCAGATTTTGAAGCGTTTTTACATCCGACCGTGAGCACCGACAATGCAACGTATCAAACACATGAGGCGAATTCGCTTTGGTAAAATCGACCCTACCCGTCAGTTTGTTAGACGAAGTCGAGATTTCAGCCGAGCCTTATGTCTATTAGTCGGCTGAAAACGTAGCCAAATTGTTTTTAATGTATATGAAATCACTCGCGCAAAAAGTTTAAAAACTGTATTCAAGACAAGAACCGCTGAAACAAATGTCGGACGAATAAAAAGCGAGGCACGAACAAGCTGAGTTTTGTGATATATGCGAGGTATCTTTTAATAGTCCAAACATGGTAAAAAACCTTGATCATTGTCATTTAACGGGAAACTATAGATTTTTCTTTGTCAACGTTGTAATCTAAGATGTCAGTTGCCTAACTTTATCCCTGTGTATTTTCACAACTTTTCCTACTACGATCAAAGTTTCGTAGTTAGAAACCTGTCAGTGTTTAAACGTCAAGAAATTTGAGCTATTCCAAGTAATAAAGGAAATTTCATCTCAGTATCCGTGCGAATAGGAAAAATTTGGTTGAGATTTCTGGACAGCTTCCGACTAATGCCAGCGTCTCTGGCCACACTCGCAGCTACATTAGATGTGTCTGAACTAATTGAAAGTTCAAAAATCGTGCCTTTAGATAAAGTAGAGCTTATAACGAGAAATTCTTGCTATCCATATGACTATGTGACGTCAGATAAAGTGTTTAGTGATAACTCCCTGACATCACGTGAAATGTTCTATAATCAGCTAACCGATGAGGAAATCTCAAAAAGTGACTACGAGCACGCGCAACAAGTTTTTACAGAGCTATAATAGAAAATATTCAAAGATTAACATATTTTCTACCTTAAATTAGATGTATGTCTTTTGATGGATGTGCTTGTCTCGTTTCGTAAACGTTGTCTCGAGTCTTATCGCATTGATTGTGCTCACCAATACACGGTACCCGGATTAGCTTTTAGAGCGATGCTTCGAATGACTAGAGTTCAACTTTAGCTAATGACAGAATACGATCAGATACTGATGGTAGACTCGGCTGTACGTGGCGGGTTAGTACAGTCTGTCTGCGTTATTGTAAGGCAAATAATCAGTCTTTAGAGTGCTCTGACGACTACAAACCAGACGAAGAAACTATCTATTTAATGTACTTAGATTGTACGTCTCTTCATGATTATTCGATGACCATGCCTCTCCCCTCGGGTAATTTTAAATTTGAAGACGACGTAGAAAACCTCGATTGGTACAGTATACCCAAAGATGCTCCTAAGGGTTATATTCTAGAATGCACTGTCGAGTATTCCGACTGTGTACACGACGATCTTCAGGAATTACCTGCCCGTTGAGTCAGTACCTCTGGGTGGAGGTAAAATGAAAAAGCTTATAGCTACCCTGAAGAAAAAAGAACGTTACGTGGCTCATTACACCGTTTTCCAACAATCGGTAAGATTAGGGCTTAGGATTACAAAAGTGCATAGGACCAGGTCGTTTTCCCAGTCGTGTTGGATGAAACAATTTATTGACATCAATGCCGATTTAAGAAAACGGGCAACGGACGAGTTTTCTAGAGTTTTTACAAATTATTAATGAATTCAGTGTTTGGTTAAACTATGGAGCAGATAAGTGAACGTGTTGACATCCGGTTGGTGACCACGGAAAGCGCTTTGGAAAAGTTGATCTGTCAAGCTAGGTTTGTAGATCGTACGATAATTTCAGATTCAGTCACAGCTGTTCATTTGCGTAAAAAGAGTGTTCTTATGAATAGACCTACGTACATCGGCATGTGCATATTGGATATTTCTAAAGTACACGTTTACGAGTTTCACTATGAAGTCATGAAAAAACATTTCAAATCTCCAGACATTCTGGAGATGGTATACTTGGATACTGACGGGATAGGTTACTATTTGAGAATTGCAAGAAACTTACCCGATGTGCTGAAACAGCCTTCGTTGTCTCAACACCTAGATCTGTCCACCTATCCAAACGATGAAGTAAGACACGATGACAACAAAGGTGTCATAGGTACCTTTAAGGAGGAAACCAATTGGCGGATTATGTACGAATGGGTCAGCCTAGAACCTAAAAAGTATTCTTTTAGGTTCAGCTCTGATGAGTTATCCGATGAGAAGCGGATAGCTAAAGGTCTCAAAAAGGCTTAAGCTTAAGACAGCTACGATTCCAAAACTACAAAGAGGCTTTGCTTGGGAAAGAGCAGAGCAAAGCAAAATTCAACTTGATAAGGAGTAAAAAGTACCGTATCGTAACAATGAGCGTGGAAAAGAAATCTCTTACTTGTGACGACGACAAACGCTATATCCTACCTTGTGGTATTCAAACACTGGCCTACGGCCACTATTCGATCCGTGACCGATTTAACGCTGAGGAGGACAGTGACGTGTCGGATAGTGATTAAAAATGGCGTTAAGTCTCTATGAACTCGCATTAAACGCCACATGTACCGTTCTCTATTCTCACGACCAAAACGTCGAAAGCATTGATGAATAAATATTTTGTGTTCCCTACCGCAATCGATACAAAGGGATTTAAGAGCAAAAATAAAACACATTTGGATAAACGAGACAATAATTCCGGAAAACCCTCTGGATTATGAGTATAAATATTTAGACTTTAATACCTTAGACAAGTTTGAGTTTTTAATGTTAATGTCGCATCCAACCTAAATAGTTCCTGAATCTTGGTCTCCTTACAGAGAAACTGGTCATATTGTTTTTAATTTTTATGAATTTCACATAGGAAACGTTAACCCTCATTTCAAACTTTGTCGCTTGTGCTTTCTAACAAACTGTAGACCGTCAAATAACGAGAATGATATTGACTATCAGAGCTATTGGCAACAAATGAATTGGCGGTTTTATCACGCGTTTCAAAACCTTTTGAAATCACTCCCAAGTTTTTATTTCTACAGTTTTACAATCAGAACAAAACTGGTGTCAATGGTGTATATTACAACCACTGTTCAAATTGTACGATTGGGAAAGCTGTGGTAATAATACTTGTTTTCATAGAAGTAAGTCTGACAGTGATACCGAGTTGGAGGAGGTTAACGTAAGTAAAAAAACTGAAGTCTTTGATCCCTATTAAAAATACTTCTAGTGCCTGCAAATCGGGAAAAGCTAACGCCTGTACGTAGCGTATTTTAAAACGCGCCTTCAATCCCGCTACGTACAGGCGTTAGATTTTCCCGATTTGCAGGCGCTAGAAGTACATTATCCCAACGTTTGATAAATACAATAATCCAGAAACATCTTTTAAGCATAACATATATATTTTCTTGTAAAGGAGAACAATATCTCGAATCGCATTGTGAACAGAGTAGATGTCTTTATATATAATTCTGTAGGTGAAAGTTTTAAGTCAAAATTGTGAGGGTTTGGCAAATCGCAGGATGATGGGAGACGGCACAAATTAAAGGTCTTGATCCCAGGGACTTGGGAAAAATATCAGTATCTCCAAAATGTTACCAGCAAACTAGAAATAACGTAAAACATCAACCATAAGAAAAGCATGAGGATTGAAAAACGTCTGCTTTGTTTACATTAAATCATGTGATTAAGAAATGTTTACGAAATTACATGTGTTCCTACTTAGAGCTTGGAGCAAGGTTAGGAGCTTTTGCCCCTTCAAGCCAATAGTAATACTTAATTTCATACTGAAATAATGTGCAAGATTTTAATGTATTACGCAATTCATTTAAGTTATTCTTCGGAGTGAGACATTTTATATTTTGACTGATTACACTTTCAATAGTCATCCATTTTGTATTTACAAATTTTACCACATTTCACACTCTAAAAACCTTTTAAGCCGAATCCTTGTTTATCTCTAGTATTTTTAAAAAAATATATCATATTTAATCTTTTTTAAGTCCAAAAACTGCTCTTTCACATATTATCTGAACGAATCTCAGCCACTGTCTCATAATAATTGAATTTGTACCAAGATTTATAAGTATTGGTGTTATTTTACCACTGAAATCCGGATCTATAACACCACCCAGTATATGTAAACCGTGTTGTGACAAACAAGATCTTACATCCAGTCGCTCATAACACGATTCAGGAAACTGAAATGCAACATCAGTTTGTAATATAACAATTTGTTGGGGTTGAATTTCTAAAATTAGGACTGTAAAAATCCAATCCCACGATTTTTAATGTCGCTCTAAATGGTTTAAATGGTTAGCTTTGTGTAGTAAAGATACTTGTCTCAAGCGCTCATTGTATTGTAAAATGACTTAACCATTTGTTTATATAGTATAAATAAGACTGAAGTGAATCATAGGCAATAGTATGATTTTAATTATAGACGGAAATATAGGTCCGGGAAAGAGTACTTTTGCCAAAACACATTTGTAAAATATAAAAAATCAGGGTTTTTATGTTAAACATTATCAGGAACCAGTATCAAACTGGCAAATTATTGTAGGCTTTAATTTACTAGATATGTACGATAAAGATATAAAAAGATGGGCGTTTACCTTTCAAATTAACGCTGCTATCACTAAGATGGTAATTGAACATTTTTCTCAAATTCATTCTTTAAATAAAACCATTGATGCTATGGAAATATCGACGTTTAGTGTATTTGAGATATTTTGTAAATATTTAAAACGCAACGTTTTATGTCCGATCAAGTGTAGTATTATAGACGACTTTAAAAGTAAATGTTCAAATGTTCTTGAGTATTATACAAAAAATTGTACGTTTATATAAAAACTGACTATGACATTTGTTACAATCGTATTCTATCAAGGGGAAAATTTGAAGAAAAACTATTTGTTTGGATTATTTAAAAAATTAGAAAACTTGTACGAAACCAAAATGGTGTGTGAAAAATAACAAATCCCGCTAATTGTAGTTGACGGAACGTCTTTTAAAAATGCAAAAAACTGTTTAATAATTAAAAACTTACAATAAAAATACACTGGATGACATATTTAATCATATACGGAGTCAATTTAACATTTAACTTTTTTAGTCCATAATAAAACTATGAATAATAATTTAAACAATCCACCCACATTTTTAAACGTAGTCTAGTTTGCTAATTTTGGGAAATATTTCAATTAGTTCTATTGCCAATCCTGAAACTTTAGACATACTTGCTCATTTAAACTGGGGAGATGATAATAACCCAAACCCACTCCAACAACCACACTTCCTAGTAGGATTGGTGAGAAATGAGCGCTAACACAGGGTTCTTATGGAGCACAGCTGATATGGGGGCTTCATCCAAAGGGTCAACCACGTGACCAATAAAGGGGTCACGTGATTTAAAAAGGGGTTATTGACCTCAAAAAAGGTACAGTATTACCAACTCAAGAAAAAATACCAGCAGTGTTATATATGTATGTATATTAAACTTCCTAGATATATAAATAATAATGTAAGGGTGTAAAAGAGTGAAAGAATGATTGCGCAGACCTGCGCAACTCGCTTTAGTGCCCACCCCACCCACATTAGAGGGTAATGAAGACAGCATGTCCTCAATTTAATAAATTTATTGAAACCACATCACTTAGAATCTTTAACAGTTCAAGACTTTAAAATATTATTAACAGTGCAACACTCTTACCAGTTCAAGACTTTAAAATATCAGATATAACAAAACTAACAAGTAGAAAAATACAATTAAAAACGAACATTTCAATACATTATATATTTTGATACTTTAAAATATTTCGATACATACAAATTAACAAGTAAACACTTTAAATTAACAAGTAAAACACTTTATTTCAAGAATTTGAAATATCTGACACAACTAAACTAACAAGTATGAAAATACAATTAAAAACTAACATTTCAATACTTTAAATATTTTGATACATACAAATCAAAACTTTAAAATACAATCTACATTAATACATACACAATCCTTACTGATCAAAAAATAGTCTAGTTAGCCCACTCACGAAACTTCGGCAGGGTAGCACGTTACCCGACGACTGCAAGCCGGGCAGGGAGTGTGTCCACAAGGGTGAAGGGCCATCATCGGTAATGAGTCCAGACAAATGTGGCAAACATCATGCCTCGGCCGCTCCATGGGTGGTAATATATCGCGGTTGATAGGGTTGTCCATCTGCTGGTCGTGGTACCCAAGGATCCTTTCGATCGTGGTGCGGATACCCTCACAGACGGCCGGTAAGTATTCATAATATTACATTAATATCCTTAAAAAAACTTGTAAATATTACCATCTCAAATATGCGCCTCCTCATTCGCATAATGCCTTCCTCTCTATGGCAGGCACCAGAATTGGCAGGGGCATCAGCCACGGGCATCCACTCCTCACACCGTAGGTTCTGAAAAACTACCAACCAAATATAATACAAGTTCATAAAACAAAAAACACTACCCCTGATAGAGATACTTACAAGAGGTTCAACTTGTCTAGATGGCACTGTCTGGGCAGAACCTTCCGTGCGGTTTATACGCTCTTCCAATATAGCGATGCGAAAATCTGGTATTTACTGTAAAAAAATTATCAATTAACACATGGTACATGAACATATTATACACAGTCAAAAAAAACATATAATTATACAGTACCTTAAAATACAATATAACAAAATTCACTCCCTACCGGAAGTCTCAGAGCTCTCCTAAGCATATTAGTGCTCAAGGCGAATACTTCCTCATCCTCCTTCATATTCCCCTCCTGAAAACAACGTTTAGGTGTAACCAACAGTTTACATACGATGTAAAAATGAAAGATAGAAAGAAGGAATAAAACTTTAAAAACCTTTACCTGCAGGCAGAAACCACGCCCGATACGAGGGTCTCAATCCGGGTGAATCCCGCATTCATCCACACCCTTTCCTCTTGTAGCAGTCACATTCCGCCTCTGAAAAAACAGAAAGCATTAACATCACTACTAAAATTATGACAAAATACAAAATTATCTTTACGGCTAAAGATACCGTAATACCCGTACTAACCGTCTGATCAGCAAACGGCATGACAGGTGCTGAGATGCGCCATACTTCCATATCTCCAGTCAAGTTCTGGTTAGCAAACGGCATGACAGGTGCTGGGGTGTCGGCCCGCGTGTTAGGAGAAGAAACCCTTACCTGAAACGAAATACAGAACATTGTAACTGTTTGTCTACGAGACAGAATAAAACAAAACGAAGATAATTAAGATATTTTCTTACCGGGGTACTGAGGTCCCTAGGACTTGACTCCCTCACTGTCTGCCCCTATAAATAATGAAAATATTATTAAAACCTAAAACAAATATCAAAAATTAATGCAAATCAACTCAACCGGAAGTAGGTCTGCCCCAACTTGGGCAGACCTATCTTATAGTAATTCTAAAGCAGTTACAAACAATATTATCCTGTGGAGGTTCACCACTCCTTGCAGTCATCCACAAGGGGAGTACTCTTGGACTGCTTGGTCGAGATGGTGGTTCCCCGGGACGTCTAAGTATGTTGGGCATAGTTCGGCGAATATGAGACAAAGGCCACTGAAACAATATTAAAGTTATAGAAAACTATATTGGAAGTATGGGGGGACGAAATGTTCCCCCTAACCCATAATGAGAAACATAGTTAAATCAAATCATAAATAAAACTTACAGTTCCCAACTCCCGCAAGCTAGCCTCTACAAGCGCAGGACTTATACAAGATCATATTGCAACAGATAAGTAAAACAAATTTAGATTTACATTTTCTAACCCACAGCAGATGGACTCCCTGGCCTCAGGACTCAGACCTGCGAAATCTTCCTGTAACAAAAATGTCATCAAAATTATTAATTAACAAATAGAAAAATCGTAAATGAGAAAAATACAAAATAAGCCCAATAATAACAGTAATATAAAGTAGGCTGTTGAGCCCACTCAATTTTTGATTGATTGATGTGTTTCTGTGACGTCATAATGTGTTTTGGTCATGTTAGGATATATTTTGATGATATTATTACATATGCTGTGTTTTTGGGATATTAGGATGACTTCCATACAATTTGAATAATAGCGCTAGTGCTTGTGAGCCTATGTTGGATGAGGTTATGGTCTATGACGACAAGATTAATGACGCGATACGTATGACGTCATCATTTATGCTTGGGCTCTCAGCCCAGGTTCTAAATGATGTTTGTTCATGACGTAGTGATCTATGACGTCACGGTGTACTTTTAACAACCTCATTCTTGGAACACCAGTGTAGAACTGCAAGTTATAGCGCTCTGTGTCAAGTAATATTTACTTGTAATAATCTCCTTCTCGAACTAGAACGTTGAATATTTACAATATAGCCAAACGCAAATAAGTTTTATGAAAGTTAGCTAAGTTATTTAAGATGTAGTCTTACAATATCTACCAAGGCTTTTATTATTGACACGACTGAACGTGTTTAAATATTACAGTTTAGGTTCAAGGTATGTCCTTGCATTTAATAAGAAACAACCCTACAAAGTAGAGATTGAACTAAAAACTCATAGTTGTTAAACTAGGGCTATGAATATTGTACAATATAACTAACACAAATAACCTTTATGAAAGTTAGCAAAGTCATTTAAAATAAAATAAAAGTTTTTAAAAAGGTTCAAATATTCTTCAAACCTCTTTGTAGGTTTCAAAAATATGAACAGAATGACTGCAGTCGTGATAAAACTTGAGTCAAGGTCTTCAGACGGTAGTCCGTGACTGCACTAGTTTTATTACTGCAATTGGTGGGTGTGGTGCGCTCCAAGGCGACCTTACAGCCCGATCATCTGAGTACAACTAAATAATTGGTGGACGCGGTGCAGCTTACACCCTTCTCAATCTTTTTTTATTTGTATTTCTATATATAATGCAAGCAATACATGCATCAATACCAGTCTTCTCCAGATTATCTGAGAACCTGGTCCTGACTTACCTCTGTGTTCCCTGTGTGTGTTTATATAATATTATTAATATTTCAGTCTTTAAAAATTATCTTAAATACTTTTCAGCAGTTATACTTTAGTGCCTGCATGCAGTTTCATCCTTCAACAACTAGCGTGTCTCTAGTTTGCTTCACCTTCATACCTTTGCTTCAAACATTCAACTTTGTGATTTTTATTCTTAATTCTTCTAAAACTTGTGTTTATTTATACCAGCACTTTAAGTTAAAACCTGTAACATTATTTTCAAATAATAAACCAACATGTCTGTTGCTGCTTCGACTGAGCCTGCCTGTGAGAGGAAACCCATAAGACCTTCCATATTTTCGCCTATACCTCGTCCTGTCTCTAACCACGTTGCAGCTACGGGATCGAGAAAACTACCCGAATTACCGCAACTGTCTGCTTCTGTGGAACCTATGAAAAAAGAGACCTCATGGCGGAACGAGTGTTGAACTGGACTTAGAGCTTTCCGACGACTCTGACGAGGAAGTGGTTCAATCGGTACCACTTCCTCAGAAACCGCGACTAAACATTATTGTTATTCCTCCACAACAGGGAACATATAGATGCAGGCATCAATTTGTCAAGAGTCTAAATAAAGGTTTATTCTGCGGGAAAAGGTGCGTGAAAAACCGTAACACTCTCTGCGCTGTACACTCGGGAGTGCAACAGACGAAAGTGAACAGTGTTGTACAATCCGATGAAATAGCAACAAAATTTTTAGAAACAAATTAAAAATTAAAAATGCTAGCGTCAATAGTTCTACGGCTTATGAAAAACAAGACGCGAAGACACTAACTGAAAAGAAAGACACTTCCAAACCAATTGAAAATCAAGACACTTGAAAACCAAATGTGAACCAAGACACTTCCAAACCAATCTAGAAACAAGACACTTACAAACCAGTCAAAATCACAAACAGTAACACAAAGACGATCTCCACACAAACAAACAAATATAAATGCAAACCAAAACGCTCTATTAAAAAAATCCGCATCTACAAACTTGATCCTGCCCAAAAATATTGTATTAGTTAGATACCGAGACAAAATGGCAGTTTTCAAAAATAAATCTCGGTTGCATCAAGTGCCTCTTCCAAAATACATGAGCCGTCCAAAACGAAACGGCCAATTGTCGCCGTTTGTGAGGAGAACACGCCTCAAATGGTTTGGAAAGAGGTGTAATTACAAGTTCAAGTCATGGATAGTGAGGTTCCACAAATGGTTTGAAATGAAATTTAAAAAGTTTTCAACCATGGAACCGCACACTATAACTTGCAATTTTTTGGATCAAAATTTCACTAAAACATTAATTTTCAAAACTAATCTAATCCCAACCCATCAATTATTAAATTCTGTATTGTCTAAAGGGGGAGGGGGCGTTAAATGATAAATATATTACTTGGACTAAAGTATTATATTTATAGTTTAACGCTTAACCCCGGGTAATATTGTTTATCAACTTACCAAAAATTTGTATTTTAATAGAGAGTATTTCAACAGTTCCCAAGCCACTGTAAAGACAAGTTCAGTGTTTACAATATTCGAAATTCAGAAATTAATGCTGTGATACGACAATACTCAGCATAGCTTGTGCGCCTGCAAGTAGCAAACACAATTCTGTAGCGTGCACGTAGCTCGTGCAGGATTATACAATATACAGGCAACACTGCGCGTTAAATACTAGTTTGTAACTCTCCACATCCAAAATACCATCAGATGTTACCACCACCCCCAAACCCGCTTTATAAAAGCATATCATTATTGTGAGAGATTCACACTTTGTTTTGGTCATTCGTACTGACAGCATGGTAGCATTAGCTCTAAGTATTTTCACGGCATGTTTACATCATTTTACTAGTTACTAACCTAACATTTAATATTTAATATTACTCGTTTGAAACTCTATGGAAGTATAAATAACAGAGGTTTGGAACCGTGAAAGGTTTTGCCACCATTACTTGAAACTGTAATAAAGTATATATATATAGCGTATTTACTAAATTGTTCTGTTCAATGTTTAGTAAAACAAAAATCCCTGCTGCTGAACTGAGACAGGCACAAATTGCATCACAGACCAAAAAACAGATGTCATCATACGATTCCATTCTATCGAGATGTGTGGACACGCTGAGGGGTTCGAGATGCAGTAAAAGATATTGCCAGAAACTCTTTTGTGAAGTAATCATGGCAAAATCTGTTTATTAACAGGATAAGCATTGAAGGTTTAATCTTTTTAAGAGTTGTGTGAAACCAAAAACAAAAACACTTATAACCACAACTTAAAAATTTCGTCTGAAACTCCTTGAGAAGTCATTGAGGACGAAATGATACATTCTGTAAGGGATAACCGCTAAAGGTTTTAGTCCCTGACTCGCATGAATCCATCATACCAGGTCTATATTGCAAGTCACCTGTTTTTTTATTATGGTGATTATTATTATGTTTAACTGTCTGTATTTTTTGCCCGCACTGAAGTAGGATACGCCCCACTATAGCAAGCCAATCAGAAGCCAGCATTTTTCAGTGACGTCATTCCAATATAGCGGCGCCCATGGCACTTTATTTCCCACCAAATTTCCTAACCTCACTTTTTAAAATTTTAACTCATTTTGCTCAGTTCTGGCAACCTACGCTCTATGATAAATTATTTTATATACACCATTATATATAAATTATATAATGTGAATTGTATGTATATATGATCCATGGTATGACTATTATATACTCTATGTCATTTATACTATCATATGGAAATGTATATACAATATTATACATATACTTTACAGCTACACCTTTATATAAATATAATATAGGATATATTAAACAAATATAAAACATATCAGAAGACATTTATATCTTGTATCATTTAACAAACTGAAAAAGAAGAAAATTATATTTCTGACCATTTTGGAGAACATTGGAATGCTAAAGCTTCAAATTGGTACAAATTCCATGAACCATTTGTGCCGCACCTTGGTAAAAATGTATTCCATAGTTTGTCATAATAATGTTAGTTAAACAATACGCATTTAAATTGAATTATAGACTAATTAATAATTAAAAAAGTTTAGACGTGAATCAAACATAAAGTTACTACACGGCCTCCCCGGCTCGTTGTAAATACGGCACAGATCGGAGTACACCAAACAATGCGACTGTGCGTTGCAACGAACTAAAGTTTAGTTGCAGTGAGGCCAACTAGGGCTAACTTCAGCAAACAAGGTGGGAACAGCGCCCTTTTACAGACTAGGATTTTCGTTATACATGCGAAACCCCGGTTCCATTTCGTAGCAGTCTTTGTTGTATGAACGCACAAAAAATACAGCAGTCAACAGCCGTTATTGTTTGAATAAACAAGAACAGCGCACTATTCCAGTATAGCAAAGAAAATAATTTGTCCGCTAAAGAGCTTATAAGTCATCCATTCCACCACATCTATCGCCTAGAAACCCGGTGTTCATAGCCATTAACCCCGTACACTAAGTGTATGTTAGCTTGGGTGGGGTTTGAGATCATTCCGTGCATATGCACCCAGGTTAAACATTATTCCATACGTAGGCCATCCAGATTACCTGTTGATGCCCAGTACGAACTAAAGTCCTCTCCCTTTTTATTAAACAAAGGATAGAGTATTTTTAGAAAAAAGGACCAAAGCCCCTCCACCACCATGACCCATGGAGACCTTCCAAAAAAACAAGCTGATTGTCTCCTCTGTTCATTTTTTACTTTTACAAGTTCCACCGTACGGATTGAAGGAGTAATTTGAGTACACCATTCACTCTATGTCCTTCCAAGGAGTAGCCAAGGCCTTACCTAGACGCCTCTACGTACAAGACCCTTCATCTCACATTCAGGTTTACGGGCCTTTTCGTCCCCTACACCATTGAACTTCATTCACACAAAAAACTCACACACACACACACACACACACACACACACACACACACACACACACACACACAGACATACATACAGTGGGAACTTTTACAATGTCCAAGTAATGCTCAACTATGTTTACAATTGATTTGTTCATGAAATTAAGTGAGACATTTATGTTAAGTATTGTGCAGTAGTACAAATCAGAGCAATGTAGGGGAGAAGCAACGACCAAAGAGGCCGAGACAGAGCTGGAGATTATATCATCCACGTTAAAACCTGAAATCAGGCCACGTGAACACGTTTTTTTACAAAGGGGATGAATCGTTCCCAATACTACCAGTCGTGTTTACTCAAGTTTTTGGATTTTATAACCGTGGGTTATTGTGTCGTACTCACCCTCGAGCTTCCTTTTTAGTCCAGTAATTTTGAAAAGTTTGGATTCATTCACAGTTACAATATCGCGGTCTTTCGTCCTCCTGATTCTAGATTCCTTAATTTCTATGCTTTCAGCTGACTCACTAAGGACCATTTCTTTTAGTTTTTACAAGTTAAGTGTTTTGTAGGTCTTCAAATTGAGAGTGAGGCCCTTGATTTTGCAAACAGATTTTAATTTTTGTTTGTTGGTTTACCAGACAAGATATGCGTATGTTTTAGATCCCCCAGAAACGAATTCAACGATGAAAGATCCAGGTCCGTATTTAACCAGCTCGTCGGCCATTTCCCCGTGGTAATCCCCTGTAGGGACCCTGTACAAACCTCCTTTATAAATGTAGAGGGTTGAGTCTGTATCGTAGTACAAGACTTGTGCACCCAGGGCCTCCAGATATTCATACAGTTTCAGCCTAGCTTGAGCAGTAGCGTAGGCCGCTATGACTGCATTCACGTTTCTTAAGGGCTCACCGACTTCCTCCAGGTACTCCCAGCTCACTACCACTACCTCTTCGATTACTATCTGTATTCTATTCACTAGTATATAGGGTATTTTCAACATCCCGAACAGTGTTTTGGGGTCTCTGACTATCGTGGCCTTTGCCTGGTTCTCACGATGTCCGAATTTACCCCCGAATTTAGTATGAGTTTAGCTTATGAGTATGATCTCGAACCTTCGTTTTTAGCAATCTTGGTGGGGTCCAGCCTGATTCCTTCATGAGTGAAGTAGTTCCGAACGTACCGGTCTTTATCATCCTGAGTCTTACACCATTGTGGGTAGCCGGACGCTTCTTGTTTCATTTTCAAGAATTTACTGATGAAATCTGTAAAGAGCCCCCCTTTATCGTATGTGGCCATTTCATATTCGCATAATTCATACATATCGAGGATGACATAGCCTTTCTCTACCAATTTCCGCACCTCATCCATTGTCCAAGTTCCTACCAGGGCTCTTTCTTCGCTTTCGTGTTCACAGTCTTCTTGGTTTTTGTTTTCACCACATGTTTTACAGAGGGCAAACATCAATTTATTATTCATCCTTGCTGGGAGCACTGGGTGGTAGAGATCCCGAGGTGGTAGGTTTTTGCATTTCAATAAACCATCTACTTGGAGACCTCTCTGCCTGCACTCTCTGTCTTCTACATGAATGGTGGGATGGCCTAGGGGATACTTTCCGTCCTTACACATATACCGGTAGAGCGAGCAAACGTCCACATATTGGATCGTTTCTCCTTCCACGAATTTGTGGTAAGTCTTAGAGTTACCCATTCTTTCCCCACAGAAAGCCTGTCTTGGGTCTAGTGGGAGTGTGTTCAATATGGGGAGGGAGTCCAAGTGTTTGAGTTTTTGTTCTTTCTTTAATTTCCTAAAAGAAGGGGAGAGAAGGGGGGATTAGGTTAGCGAAGAAATATTGTTGTAATGTTTTACCAAACGAAGATTTTCTAAGTCCCTTTAGTAGGTCAAGGTCATCTGAACGTGAAGCCAAAGCGGGGAATAGAGCATAACATACTGCTCTATTCACCGCTCTGTATTTGGGAAGAAGGCAAAAGACAACAAACAAGAGATTGACTTTATATTTTACAAAGGTTTCTCGGGCTAAGATGGGTCATGTCAACCGGTTTACGCGCCGTATTGACACAAGGTCGGTTTGCGCACCATACCTTAGAGGGGTTAGGAAAAGGATGAGAAGCAAGATACATTACTTTGAAAATAAAGACTTTACCCACAAATATTTAAACAAATTGAACAGTTAAAGTTAAAGTTAATTTTTCAAAGATCAACCAAGGTCGGTTGTACAAAGGTCAACAGCAAACTGGAACCCAGTCGGACGTGGGTCAGTAACGGGCGCCAATCTACTGCGAACCCAAGTTTTGACCAAGGTATTATTACAAGGACCGATTTTATATTTACAAGTTAAACCCCACAAATAAAAATAGGGACACTTTACGCAGTTTGGATCGATGTCCAAAAGAAAAGGGAGCTGTAGGGAAGGTACATATTAGTAAATAGACACTTCAAAAACCAACACCAAACATTAATTACAAAGACTAACTACATTTACTAGCAAACTACAAGCGTTAATCTAACAATCTACCATGCATAACAATCTAACAAGCACATGCAAAGGCGCGGATCTGTTAATTGCGCGTCGGGCCCAACGCACACTTAACAGACCTACGCTGCAGCAGAATGCAACCCAGTCGGACGTTGTAAGGGACTATGTTATCCGTAAAGGGCGGCAAGCTACTGCGAAGGGACCGCGGACTGCTCCGCTTATAAAGACGGTGGTCAGTGGTGGGAGGTGACTCCGCCCCGTGACGTCAGGGGGGGGATGTGTCGTCCCGGGAGGGGGGTTGTGTCGTCACGGGGGGGAAAGGGGGGGTTATGTGTCGTCACGGTGGGTAGGGAATGTGTCGTCACGGGGGGGGTTGTGTTGTCACGGGGGGGTTGTGTCGTCACGGGGGAAGGGGAACCAGATGTAGACCAGTCCTTAGCTTTCCACCCGTATATGGAAATGTCACGGTTACACTTGGCGACCCGCTTTGCTCCGTCTGGTACCTCATTCCAGCTTCAACCTTTACCTGGAACGGTCAACTTGCTCTCTGTTTTAATATGTCTTCTCCATTGACTGTTGAAAAACTTAGAAGGATTAAGGATTCTATGAAGAAGTCACCTCCAAAGACAAGTGGATTTAAAAGACCGTCGTCGTTCAAGTCAAGAATCCAGAAAAGTTTTCAAAATCACCCGCTTTATTTCAAACAAGTTTCTTCAGCTGCAAGACATCCGCCCATCCAAGGTTCTTCAAGACCAATTTCACCATCACCATCACCAAAAATATCACACAAGTCAGTATTGAGGAAGATAGAAAAAATGAAGACCTTGAAGGAAGACGAACTAATCACCCCAATTGATATTGTTAAAACAAAATTTAAATTTTTAAGGAAAAACTTCTCCTTCACAGTGGTGTTTCAAAAGAGCATATCGTGTGCTAAAGTTCAAGCGTGTTGTAACAAAAAATATATTATTTGGAGCAAGTGTTGGAGCAGAGAACATTTCCGTCGTGGCGGAAATAGACTTTCAAAAGGATGTGGAAGGGAGGGGGCACATCGCCTAGGTATTCCTGCCACGACGGTATTTGGTGGCTTTAACAGAAGAAGCGGTGGAAAAGTATAACTATAGTCCGAATGCCAGGCTTGTGTACGAGGGGGTGGGGGTGAACAGAGAGTATATTTGCAAACTTGTGGAGGATTAATAAAGTATTATTATCTCGTACCTGTGTTGTTTTTAATTCCACCTTATCATTTATTATTATTTAGTAGTGCAGGTTGGAAACCCTTGTATGTTTTTGTTACACAAGAATGACTGTGACAGTCTATCGATTAAATACACATCTTGGCAACAACTTTCAATTAGGTCGGTACGTGTTTGACAGCGAGCGGCAATGACTTTCACCTTGGCTGCCGAAACTGGTTCGACAGCGCGAGGCCGCACTTTGCGGTAATAGCTCTGAGCCTGACCTATCCCAACTCCTGACTACACTGTGAGATACGCATTTACCTGCTATGTCTGGTTTGTATGCCTACTGATCCAAACTTCTCCGAGGCACCTGGCCAGTGACGCCCGATCCGCCTGTGCACGGCTGCCAGTGCGCGAGTTGCGTCTATGCTAGACTGAATCTCGTCGGGTGTAGCTCATTTGCATAATTGGTGTGGCCAATCTTATCTGACCGCCTGTGCACGGCTGCCAGTGCGCGAGTTACAAGGGCGCTAGGCTGAATCTCGTCGGGTGTAGCTCATTTGCATAATTGGTGTGGCCAATCTTATCTACTAAAGTTATATTTAATTATTATAGGTTTTACTCAATAATATAGAACTCTCGCCCTGTGTTAAAAAAATAATCACTATCCTATACCCACATAATAGTAAAACATACCTAGGATTAATCGGAATCACTATCGATAATATTATTGGGATCACGCTTATTTCCTCACTTGGAGAAAGCTGGGGGTCACTAGGACCTGGTTGTGGATCGATGTGAGTAGTGTGGGTTTGCCGGTTTTGCACCTGAAGTGACGTCACATCCGGTCAGTGACCGAATGCGCTGAGTGAATAAATACGTCATCTGAGGCTGAGCCAGTGACGTAGGCGGTTTCGTGACGTAATGAGTAAAAGTTCAAAGTTCAAGGTCACGGGGAAGTTTTTAAAAAAAATCTACCTCGCACTCGTAAAATTCGATTGTGATTCGATTGTTAATCGATAAGAAATATAGAATGAAAACCATCGAATGAAACAATCGAATGATACGAGTGCGAGGTAGTACTATTACAAATATTACTTTATTTTATTTACAATAATTCATATTACAAATATTACTTTTTTTATTTACAATAATTCATGTTTACAATAGTTCCCCGTTGTTCATTGTCATCGATGTTGTTGATCCGGACGAGTTGCGGCCATCACTTCGCTTTCTGATGAAAGACGGTAGACACTTCGATCCCTGCGCAGAGTCCATGTTGTGTTTTCGACACCTATCTGTTCTGATAGGTGTTTGCATTTCATTGCTGTCAGGTGGAAATAATACTTGACGGCAATGAAATAGAAACATCTATCAGATCTTGAGTGAAATGATATTGTTATTTTGTGAAGAGCGTCTCGGAGAGCTCGATGTTCACTGGTCGAGAGCCGGAGGTGTACTGACTATTCGCTAGCTAGCGTTCTGGTATCAAACAAAATGGTGGGGGTAAAAGTGTAGTAGAACGAAGCAGATGGCGGACGGCAGATGGCTTGCGGCAGGTGGCAGGCGGCAGGTGGCAAGTGGGCGGTAGATGGTAGTCCCCCCACTACATCAGTCCCCCCACTACACCAGTCTCCCCACCAAGTTTTACATCGCACAATAACTAGTTTACATGTGTTAGTTAGGGTTTAGCTCTTAGACTGTCAAGACCTTACCTCCGTAACTAAAAACTTCAATAATGTTTGCGCTTCAACGCTGTATAAGTATAACAGCTACTATGATCTAAACCGGTGCATGTATTCATATGGTTCTTTTTGCGTAGCAAACAACTGGCTAAAAGTGTTTCAACCTCGATTATTCTTCGACGAAACCGCTCATTGTCCACTAAAAGTGTAGACCTTCTGTCTTCATTGTCAGGGAAGTAGAAAGTAGTGTCAAGGGGACTACTGAAGGTCACCTTCCTCATGTTCCTGTAAAACTGCGACATTTTTCAGACCCTCTAGGTAGATGTTCATCCTTCAAGAGCTGGAAGAATAATGATGTAGCGTTATCGTGTATGATATCCCTAACTTGATATGCTTAGGCGGTCCTTTTGTTAAAAAGGACCTTTTGTGGGAGGGGGTGGGACAAGGGCTTTATTAAACAATCCACTTTACTTTGCCTTCTTCTTTGACCAAAGTCAAAGTCTGACGGTAGCCTACTTCTGGTGGTGCCGGAATCGATTGCGCCAAATCGACCTCGAATAGGATGTCGCCAGATGATAGATAATACTTTGATTTGCTCTTTTGAAACACCACTGTGAAGGAGAAGTTTTTCCTTAAAAATTTAAATTTTGTTTTAACAATGTCAATTGGGGTGATTAGTTCGTCTTCCTTCAAGGTCTTCATTTTTTCTATCTTCCTCAATACTGACTTGTGTGATATTTTTGGTGATGGTGATGGTGAAATTGGTCTTGAAGAACCTTGGATTGGAGGATGTCGTGCAGTTGATGAATTTGAAGATGGCGTTGAAGAACCTTGGATGGGCGGATGTCTTGCAGCTGAAGAAACTTGTTTGAAATAAAGCGGATGATTTTGAAAACTTTTCTGGATTCTTGACTTTAACGACGACGGTCTTTTAAATCCACTTGTCTTTGGAGGTGACTTCTTCATAGAATCCTTAATCCTTTTAAGTTTTTCAACAGTCAATGGAGAAGACATATTAAAACAGAGAGCAAGTTGACCGTTCCAGGTAAAGGTTGAAGCTGGAATGAGGTACCAGACGGAGCAAAGCGGGTCACCAAGTGTAACCGTGACATTTCCATATACGGGTGGAAAGCTAAGGACTGGTCTACATCTGGTTCCCCTTCCCCCGTGACGACACAACCCCCCCCCCGTGACGACACAACCCCCCCCGTGACGTCACATACCCCACCCACCGTGCCAACCTCCAGATCTGTTAGCTTTACTCGTGGGAGGAAATCGGCCGTTGACCAGTTATTAAATCTTTCCTGGAGGGAAGCCATTTTTCTTACTGAAACAACACATGAAACATTAACATTACATGTATAGAAACAAGGAAAACATTTCCGCAAAAACAAAATAAATGCACCGTGGTAAAATAACACAAGGTGAGCAGGGCGTGTACAGGACATTGCAGCTCACCTCGGTGCAACCATGACATCCTAAATGCATTTTATATAAACTCGCCTGTACCACAAAAAGTTAAGTCGTTCCTGCAATGAATTCGCCACTGCAAGTTAACATCAGCCTGCTTCCTCGATCCCCGGAAGAGATTCCAGACCTGATCGCCCAGCTTCAGGGAATATTTAGAAACTCTTCCTTAAAAGGTAAGAAACAATATACTACAACGTAAATCCTCATTCCCTCGCTCAGACCTCTCTAGTGTAATCAGTATATAACAGAAAAATGTAATAGTCGCAGAACACATAACAATATAAAGTAATTGTAATTCAGAGCTTTGTCATGTAGGAATTTAGCATTGTTATACACAAGGTAAGAAACATTATGCAACCATATTAATTCTCATTCCCTCAGACAGAGCTCCTTTCAACTTGTATATAACGAAACGTATTGGATGCGAACCAATAATAACAATAGCTGTGTTATGAGGAGACATACGGCTATTATGCATACAGATAACTTTTGTATATCAGAACATGTAAAAAGTGGATAAAACTGTTTAATAGCAAAACATAGTATTAATGTATTTACCGCACAATATCCCGTTGCCCACCCACTAATGATGTATCAATGAATCAAAGAAGTAAGTTAGTATAAGAAATACAGTAATACGTACATTTGTGTATTTATTTGTGTAATACGTACATTGTGTGTGTGTTCCTTAACATTCACACTTGGGACCCTCTACGTGTTCAAGACACGTTCCCTGATATATGAAACAAGCGTGACGATTCCGAAAAACTTCGCTGTCTAACTGACAATGAACAAAATCAACGTTCATTTGATATGTATGATATTCGTTCTGTCCAAGCCGAAAACAGTTGTAGCAAATCTTGAATTTATCCTGAGTGTAAAAAACAAACATGAGAGTCATACAGTTTTTCATATGTATATCAATCAAGTTTTGCAAAACAGCCGGGGGTAAACAATATTTCAGTAATTCAAGATCACGTCTACTATGAACATTGTTCAAAATACATTTGCTAGACAACATCGACAAACTAAGGGGTTCGTACGGTGAATTCATAGTCTAAAACAGAAAAAAACACACAACAAATTACTAACCTTATTACTGTAAACCCTGACTAATATAATATGTTACAAAATAGCTAAATAATCTTTGTTTAATGTTTCAGAAATCGCCTCCGATAAAGACGACGTTCTGCAAATGCAGGAAGTACGCAATTGTGCGAGCGCCGACCCCGCCCAACCCAACAAATCTCTCTGACCTCGTCCGAGAAGCCGTCTCCGACAGCTGTTGGAGCCCTACGCCCGTCCCATAGCCAGGGTAACGCCTACACTCCGTGCAAGACCCCCGTCAATCCCTCTTGAACTTCCGCCACCCGCCGTCGTCATAGAATTATCGGATGACGACGACGACGACGATGACGTGGTGTATGTTTCACCTGCAAACTCCCCAGCTCGATCCCCCGCCCCAAGCCCTGTACCATTCCTTGCAGGACCTCAATTGCCACCACCCCCTGACCCGTTACCCTGGCAACACGATGAGGACATACTCGATGTTTTAGAAAGACAAGCGCTTAATCTGTTTTTTTAATAAAAACTTAAAAATAAAATGAATCTTTCAATCATCCCCAATTGAACTCCCTTCCTGTGCTTAACACCAATCTGTTACAAAATTAAGTCCGCATAAGTCCGAGCTGTGATGGGAGTGTCCTCTCAGGGCTATTACATGGCGAAAGCGTACTTGTGGATAATTCATTGCAGGTGAGTGTGGTGGGTGTGTGTGTGTGTATATATATATATATATATATATATATTTTGGAGGTTAATTTTTATTTTTTGTTTCAGAGTGAATTTCCACTTACATGGCAGTCGCAGGAAGTTCAGGATATTCTCCTTCAATGGATGGTCACTCTGGCTGGAGCGTTGGGCATGCTCAACAACTTCTTTGTTGAATGCAACGACGATGAGAGGAGTGCTCTAGCTCCAGCAGTATGGTCAGATCTGTATCGACGTCTCAGCATACCTCTTGGTTCGTCCAGCTAAAGGATGGCTTTACTCGCTGAGTGCCATGGTGTGCTCGGTTATGTACCTGCACAATCTCCGGATCGACCTGGTACACCAGAAGCGACCACATTCGTTTGTAGGGTCTGCCTTGACCGCAGGCCTACAATTGTACTAAGGTCCTACGGTCATGTAATTTGTGACTCGTGTGTGATCAGGATCTGGAGATGTCCTGTATGTAGAGGAACTGCTCTCGGAAAGATGCGCTTGTTTTTCTAACCTAAAATTCGTAATTTAATTTATTGCTGTAGTTTAACCATAGTGTAGTAGATAACATAATGACCCCGCGGAGCTTATCACTCGGGGTGGGGAGCCCGAGCACTATAAATACTGAGCGCATTTTAGCATCCGATATCAGTTCACTCTCAACCTCTCTATCGAGACGTTGATACAGACCTTCCGAGACGTATCTGCTGTTCACTCTACAGTAAGTAAGGTGTAAATGTTGAATGCATGTTTCTGGGGTTGTCTTGTCGTTTAACCTTATTAACCACTTACTAAGGTATATTAAATGTGTGTGTGTGTGTGTGTGTGTGTGTGTATGTGCGTGTGTGTGCATATAACTGTTATGGATTGTAATTAAAATCGTTTTTATTAACAGATCATGTCGCTGGACGCAAAATTGACTGCTCTGAGCAAATCTCCCGAGACTGTCCAGCTAAATTACCTCGTCGGTCATCCGGAGGCGTTGATCGTCGGGGCTCGGAGGGTCACCACACGTTTTGGGAGAGTGGCCGTTGCCCTGGACATCCAGAGGAGCGACATCATCACCTCGGTATTTCTACCAAGAAAATACAGCGAGGCCTTGAGAGATTCCGACCTGGAGAGGATCGTAGAAGATGGCTACAAGCTTCATGTAACAGGTAGCGAGGGCTCGTTTACTAACATTTGTATCTTTAAATGATAAAGAAATAAATAAACGTTTGTAGTACCCACTATTTAAACTGTTTTCATTTACCCTGTAGTCAAATTAGAGAGTAATTCCTTGGTGTAAATGGGAAATTTGGGATATTTTGCTATCAATCAGCAGACATGAATGTCTAATAATATAATGTGAACTCAAAAAGAGGAAGATATAATTTTAAGTTGGTAACAGTGGAGTAAGTTGGTAATACTGGTCAGTTACTAAAAAACAAGGGATATCTTCCACCTTACGTGTGCTGCCATATTAAATAGCAAGAGTCAAAACTCATGTTAAAATATTAGTGACAGTTATGTTGGTAGTACTGGATGCTCTGAATGGATACCAAAAAAAATGAGGTTGGTAACAGTAACGATCCTAGGAAAAACGTCAGGCAGTTCCCGCCACGTGGGTGCTGCCATCTTGAAAAGGCGCGTGAAAAAACTTGTGATACAAAGTTAGGTTAACACACGTGGTCAAAAGTGAGGTTAGGACACGTGGTCAGCCACGTGGGAGCCGCCATCTTGAAAAAGCGTGGGAAAAAACACGTGACACAAAGTTAGGTTAACACACGTGGTCTAAAGTGAGGTTAGAACACGTGGTCAGCCACATGGACGCCGCCATCTTAGAAAATCGCGAAAAAAACACGTACAAAGTTAGGTTAACAAACGTGGTCTAAAGTGAGGTTAGAACACGTGGTCAGCCACGTGGGCGCCGCCATCTTGAAAAATCGGGGGAAAACACGTTACACAAAGTGAGGTTAACACACGTGGTCTAAAGTGAGGTTAAAACACATGGTAAACCACGTGGGTGCCACCATCTTGGAAAAGGGGCGGGGCTTGATGACATCATCGGTCACGTGACCGGCTCTCGACCAATCAGGAGCAGGTTTTATCCTCTCGGAGGGTCTGCTTGTATTATATTTGGTTTGTAATGTTTCAGAACCTAAGGTGTGAGGAGCAGATGCCCGCAGCCGATTCCCCAGCGTGCATTGTCTGCCATAGAGAGGAAGGCATTATGCGTATGAGGAGGCGAATGTTTGAGATGGTAAGATTATAAATAACGGGTTTAGCATATATTGTGTGTTTTTACAGAATATTATGGATACTTACAGTATTATTAATACTTACCTGGTGTGGTTTTACAGCAGAGAAGGACAAACACCACCTTGGAGATTCATGTGATGGTATACGGTGAGAACAGAGGCGCTGGCTTTGGCGAGGAACGTTTTGGAGGTGTCGGAAGACCACCAGGTGCAAGAGGTTGCTCCGGCCGTCTGGGAGGATATCCACGCCACTATGGAGAGAATCCTCGCTTATAATGACCGGCGGATGGACAACTTGATCACCCGAGGCATGCCACCACCCACGGAACAGCCGAGGTACGTCGTGTGCCACATTTGTCTCGATTCGTTACCGACGGTGTGTCTTCAACCTTGTGGTCTTACGTTATGCCCGGCCTGCAGTCGTCGGGTACCATGTTGCCCCTTCTGCCGAAGTGTCGTGAGTGGCCGCACAAGACTGTTTTTGACCAATAATGTTTGTGTTTTTATTAATGTAACTTGTATTTTTCTACTTGTTGATTTGGAAATATTGAACTGTTAGTTTTTAATTGTATTTTTCTACTTGATAGTTTTGTTGGATAAAGTTTTAGAGTAGTGACTTGTATCGAAAATATTTAAAGTCTCAAATAATATTTATAGTGTTGGTTAGTGTTCTGTATAAAGGTTTAAAGTCTTGACTTGTACCGAAAATGTTTAAAGTCTCAAATAATATTTAGAGTGTTGGATAGTTTTGTTGTGTCAGATATTTTAAAGTATTGACATGTATAGAAATATTTAAAGTCTTGAACTGTGTGAAGTGTTGTGGTTTCAATAAATTAATTAGTCACCGTATTCTGTGTCTTCATTACCCTCTTGGGGTGGGCGCTGATGCGTGACGCTCAGGTCTGCGCAGTCACTCATTCTCTTACATTACTGCTACGTAGTATTATATATATATCTGTTCTCCCTTTTTCCTAAGGAAACAGGATAAAGAAAATTAGTACGTATCAACCTCTAGGTGAATTTCGTAGCGATAGAAGATTAACTTGCAAATCAGTCGTTCTAGGTAGTCAAACTTGTTTGTGTGCATCTTTCTGACGAAAGGGTTTCTCCCAGGGTTTCTGCTGTTGGCTAGGAGTTCAATTTAAATATTACCACCCTCACGGATGTGAATTTCAATTCGTTCAAGTATGATACGAGCTCTAACCATACTGTCAAATATCTCAAACCAACGAGCAAGGGTTGTATAAAAGGCCATGCTGGGGATCAGAGGTTACATGGTGGAAAGGTGATGAGTAAAGAGTCAAGCAGTTTATATACCTTCAAAAGAAGTGGGGTTAAGCTCACTATGAAATAAATAATAAGAAAAGAATCAAAATTGTAGATATAACAATATATATATATATATATATATATATATACATAATTCAATAATAAAGAGCTATAAAGAAAATTGGAAGAATTCTAAGTCGCAAAAGTGGGTCCAAGACTAATGGATTATTAAAGATTTTCAAAATTAAGGAAATAAAGAGCTACAGTGTAGATGGGAAATACGCTAAGTCGTGACAGTGGGTCAAGGTCGTTAAAATTAAAAAAATTAAACTACTAAAGCAGCATACTACAATACAGTTAAGAAAAGCAAAGACATGCGGAAGATTTTAAATACAAAAGCTGACTACTAAAGCAGCGAAGCTAGCATGCAAGAAAAGAAAGACAAGGAAGAAACTAACTACTATAGCCAGACTAATAAAGCAGCAATATAACATGCAGGAAAAGACAGAGTGAAAGAAAAGGAGAAGAGATAAAGAGAACCCAGGTAGCGAGATCTTACGAGGGGGCGCCCTCCCCCCGCATTACCCCGCTACTGCAACTGTCCTCGCACTTTGGTACGCAGGCCACTTGCATGGGAGCAGCCCCGACTTAGATCGGCGACTGCTAAGGAACTGTCCGGAGCACTCGGCTATATGCCCGCGGGAGGGCGCGGGTAATTTTCCCGACACAGGGTAATTTGTTTGGGTATTTTGTTGTGTAATGCAGCTCTAGACATAAAAAAAAAATTCTGCAGATTTAGTGGGGGTTTTAATTTCGCGTGTAACAGCTGGCGCGGGCGTTCCCTTGTCAGCTTGATTTAATGGCTTGCGCACCGGCTGCATTCTATTAGGTAATAAACTCTCGCACTCGTTTTGTTTTGCTGAACGCTAGTACAGGTTGGGAATAAGTTCATTCCTTGTCGAGCACTCAAACATGAAGGTGTTCATAGTGGATGGAGAGAAGACATTGGATGTGACAGAATTGCATAGAAAGAACCCAACAGCAAAAGTTGAAAATATTATAAAGATGAAGAAAAAAGAAGAAGATGAAAGCAATTTGAAGAAAGTAGTATTGAAGAAAGAAGAATCGATGAAAAAGAAGGACAGGACAGACCAGAAAAAGCAGAAAATTTTGGAAAAAATTCGGATTCCTATAGTACCAATTATGCCACTTTCGAGGAATATAAAATTTCAGAATTTGAAGAAAGATCGAAAAAACAAAGTCTGGAGGAAGAAAGGAAACAATTATAGTCTCTGGAGTCTGGAAGGAAACGAAATTTTAATTGTACAATTACCAAAATCAACACCTCCACCACCTTCAGCAAACCATATTAATTTAATGGTTAGGTCAAAGGGTGAGAAAAGAATTACTTTTGTTGAGTGAACAAAGGTAATTCATGGAATTACTTTTGTTCTCTCAACTAAGTAATTCTTTGATCAATAAAAAAATACTAAACGAAAAAAAAATTATAAAACAAAACATAAAAAAAACTGTCATGTGAGTGACTTCAATGTCTAGCTCCATCTGATGAGACTCAATCAAGTCGAAACAGTTTTTAAAACAGTTGGACAACATTAAAAGCATTATTTTGCTTTTATAGTTGTCAAGTCAAAACCTCTGTTTAAAATTCAACTTTTACTTACACGTCTTTTAGGAGAATAGTTTATAAACTTCTCTCAAAGACAATTCAAAACTGTCTGAATTTTTACAGCATTATATTTAACAAGAAATTAGACTGTTGCCACCGAATTCAAAGTAATTACACAAGCAACCGCTCGTTACAACAGACGTAAAAAACTTTGCGTCGACCGCGAGCGTCTGAGAATGCTCGTAAAAAACCAGTCGCAAAAAACCCGTCTACATCACATTGCACACAAAATGTTGCCAGCAGCTTCGGATGATTCAAAGTCGTATCATTATCACTATTGTCGTATCTTAGATATCACTATTGCGATTACCCAAATATCAACTTTGGATGGAACTTGACCTAATATCGCATAATACAAGTATAAAATCACATATTATAGGTCTCACATCGCACCGACTACGTCATAACATCTACATCAACACTATGACGTCACAAAACCACCTGCCACTTCCGCTACACTTGCCACTTCCGCTACACCTGTTCTATTATTCACGTATAGGAGCCCTACTATCTGCTCCGCCCCACCATTTTGTTTGATACCAGAAAGTTAGCTAGCAAATAGTCAGTACACCTCCGGCTCTCGACCGGTGAACATCAAGCACTCTTCACAAACGTAAAACATTATATTGAAATGTCCATTAAAATTAGATGTATTCATTATGACTCCATTCGTCTGGCGACTTTCCAAGACTTCAAGGTTTTTAGTGAAGAGTTAAAACTTCTCATAACATCTGGTTACGATTTATCTTTGGAACTTTACGCAACAAAAAACAACATGGACTCTGCGCAGGGATCGAAGTATCTACCTTCTTTCATCAGGAAAAAACACGATGACCGCAACTCGTCTGCATCATCAACTTCGATTTTAACCAACATCGGCGGAAGCTTCGTATTGTAATTAAGAACAAACATTGTTAATAAAATAAAGTTATTTTTGTAATAGTACTACCTCGCACTAGTATCATTCGATTGCTTCATTCGATTGTTTTCATTCGATATTTCTTATCGATTAACTATCGAATCACAATCGAATTTTACGCGTGCGAGTTAGTACTTTTTTAAAACACCCTCCCCGTGACCTTGAACTTTCCCTCATTACGTCACAAAACCGCCTACGTCACTGGCTCAGCCTCAGATGACGTATTTAATGACTCAGCGCTTCCGGTCACGTGACCGGAAGCTGTCAATCAAGTGAGCCAAAACCTACAATCCCCCACTACTTATATATATATATATATATACATATGTATAAATTTGAACGAATAGTGTTTTTGGCATCTGGGGACCTCAAAACAAAAAGTTATCATGGTCTCGGGCTGAAGTCTTACTATGCCACCTACGGTAATAGCTGCTTCCCTATAGGGGAAATTCGCTAAAATTATATAAGTAGAAACACAAGTCAGTTAATCTAAACAAAAGTATAGACTTAATTACATGTTTTAATATAAACAAAGCAGACGTTCCAAAATCTTTATGCTTTTTTATGGGAACTTTTCTTCTGGTTTGTCAAATAACCTTTTAGTATTACAACTTTTTCCCGTATCCCTATTATTTTTTAATATTATTATAACTATTAAATATTACCAATTGGGCGTTGCGCAGGTGCTCATCTCGGGGTTGATCTTGGCTGTTGTGAAGGTTGTAAGTTATTGACAAGACGCTGCGGTGGTGCTCCACGGCAAGCCCCACACCGAATGTGCCTTTCCAGCTTTTCCTCTCTGCGGAAATTAACTCCGCAGAAAGGACAAACAACAGGATCACATGCTGTGTGCTGTTCGCGCATGTGACGATTAACCCCGCAACGACGAGCAAAACTCTTTGCGCATTCACTGCAACTGTACCGTTCCGTGCTTCGATTGAGAATGATAAGAGGAAAAGGTTTATCATTCACCCCCACTTCAAGAGGGAAACAGGATTAAGCTCCTCAGCTGTATAACCATATATGGATGGAGGTTGGCTGTAGTATATGAAAGCTTGCAGGTCTAGTTTATACTAGTGAACTGGATTTATATTGCACGCTCCCTTTTTTTGGTGGAACAATTACTAGGCCTTCGAATAAATGTAGTTAAAGAATAATATTGTTAGAATTTATATCCCAATGCTGACCGTCTAAGAGTTCGTTAAAATGCAATCAATACTTCCAATCAGGAAAAGCTGACAATTATAAACACGAGCAGGGTTTTACCGCTTTTCATAAATGTAGTACATGCAACTAATATTAGGAGGTTTTATGAATGTCAGCTAAAGTTATATCATCTATGCTTATACGAAGCAAAGCTCTTACTCACTGACTCACTCACTCTCATGAATTCTTCTACATCCCATTTTACCTGGATAGTTTAAATTTGAGTACACCGATTCTTTAGAGATAAACTAGGAAAACCAAATGGTTTTCATACTAATTTGAACTTAGTACTCCGCATGAGACCTCAACAAAGAACAAATGTATTCCTTATGATCATTTATTTGTACTTTCTTTAAATATATTTCCATGGGTCTAACCACAGAATGCAGCACAAACACAAGTAGATAGGTTTGCCTGAGGTTAGAAAGTAGCGGTGAAAGTAGAGGTGTATATTTGAGCGGTTTGTTCTTAGAGGCGGCACGGTGACCTTGGATGGGTCAGTTGGTCGCGGTTATATAACGAAGTCGTTTGACGTCCGTGAATGAATACTAATAAGTGATAAGTGTTATTTCAAACTATCTCTATTCAAACGCCTCCTAATACTACAGCGTCTATAAATAACATATAAATAAGCTACATATTACGCTACCTCCTCTTTAATGTTATACTATTTCCACCACATCAGTAAAAATTAGTAAATACTCCTCGCCAATAGCTTACCCCAATGTACAAATACGTGATATCCACCAGCAGCACACGTAAAGCGAATAGTAACTAAACCTTAAGATAAAACTGTAAGAGCTAAAGATATCTTATTCTAGTCGAACTGGTTCAATATACTGAACAATAGTAAACAAATGTTACGGTCCCATTGCAAAATGAAGGAAAATATCAAACTGTAAAACCTAAAGATATCATATTCTAGTTGAACTGGATTAATATACTGAACAATACTAAACAATACGTTAACTAATGCGTTATAAGTCAAAAAAATCAAAGAAAAAATTAAACGTCATAAAAACAACTACGGGAGCAAACCATTCCTCCCAGCAATATAGAAACATATTTACAGAAAACCGATAAAGCTATGAACTCAACGTTAAAACCAAAGTAGTTTCGTATTCAATATAGTGAATTAGTAGCGGTCAAGTAATTACCTAAGTGCTATGTAGTGCGAACAAACCGCAAATGACACAAACCTCTGAAAGAACAGGAGCTTATATTTGCGCAGTCAACCCCCTTTCGCCAAACTGAACCACGCCCCAGAGCTTTAAATAGCCAGGTTGAGCACATGGCTGGCACACACACTCACCGCCTTCAAAGGTGTTTAAACACCATGAGTGTACGCTACTACCAGTGCGATAGCTGTAGGGAAGCATTTTTTTAACTGTTGACGCTAGGAATAAGCATCAACAGATATGTACTGCTATGAAAACTTTTACTCACTTGGATCTTCCTCCCATCGTGATCAAGCCGCACAGGGACCGATCGACTTGACCACACGGACTTCACACCCAGCCGCCACCTCCGTCCCTGCTGTCACTTCAAGAGCAATGAGCTCCACCGGTGTTTCTGTCACTCCACGACATCATGCCGCCTTTACTGCCGCATCTCCTCAACACGCTGCCACTACTGACTCCTTGTCACATGGGTGTGCAAAGACTTCACAGCAGCAGAAGAAAAAGGCTGGAAGCAAACAGTACTCCAAGCGGTCCAGCCCACCACCATCGACGTCTACACAGAATTTTCCTGCAGAAGCGTCTAAACGTAAATCACCCGAACCATGTGAGTGTCCAGAAAAACGTGGGAGGTTTGAATAAAATACCAACCTCAGATAAGAACTTAAAAAAGCTCTTTCAAATGCCAGGGAGTACACAACACAAAACCCTGGTACGTTTAACGACTTGAAGCCCTTTCTCGATGAAGCACTACTTATCGTAGTCACCGACCTTCTTCAAGGTGAATTAGACGTCTCATCATCCTTTAAATACAACGTAGTCCTTGAGGCTGAATATCACCATCCTGAGGGCCTGTACGAGGTGTTCAACTTCAATACATCTACCAAAATGCTGTCCTCACCTGACGAACTGCTAGACACACTGCAGGCAGACGAGGACAAGCTTCTGTGAGAGGAGGCTGAGTCGCAGACAAAGGGCAGTGGCTGGAGCCTGGTCGCACCAACAACCCTAACTCGAAGGGTAAGTCGATTTAAATATAAACACCCATCTGGAAGTGCTCATGTCTTATTGCCAAAAAAGTAGAAAATCGTAAAGCTACGATTAACGTGGTGAATAGTGATAACAAATGTTTTCTTTACTGTATTCTGATAAAGCATCTGCCCTGTACACAAACTAACACAATAATGACTGAACGATCCTTTGAAAATGTGAATAAGGAACGCTATAACTTTGATGGAATCAAATTTCCTGTTACAATTAATGACGTAAGAAAATTCGAAAGGCAAAACGTGAACTGTTCTGTAAACATCTTTGAATGTAGCCCCGAAGGGGATATTTTCCCACTAAAGGTGGTAGAGCGCGAGCTAGAGGATCACACATACCTTTTGCTTTTTAAAGAACCTTCAGGTAAATCTCACTACATCCTTATCACTGACTTTGCTAAACTTATCCGCCCTCAAATCACTAAAGGAACAAACAAGATAATAATTTGTAAACGCTGCTCTACCTTTATGGAATTACGACGTTGCAAACCTGACGGAAAGACATGGCTCGCAGAGCACACAAGATTGTGTATAAAATATGGCCCGACCCAAATCCGATTGCCAAAAGAACCGAACAATTTTGTTAAATTCGAAGCATACGAAACTTTAATACAAGTTCCGATTGTAATACTGGCGGATTTTGAAGCAACCTTACTGCCTACCGTCAGCACAAACAACTCTTATCAGATTCATGAAGCCAACAGCTTCTGCACACTTATCAAGACTACACTCCCCAAGGAATTACTCGATGAAGTCGGTATCTCACTTGATCCATATCTACACAGATCTCAAAATGCTGGAAACTAGTTTCTACTCCATATAAAAGATTTAGCGGTGCGAATCGAAAGCCTGTATGTGCGTAAAGAACCACTGAAACCAATGACGGAAGAAGAGAAAAGAAGACACAACCAAGCAATTACATGTGATTTATGTGAACAATCGTTTAACGATACAAGCTGTACAAAAATATTAGATCACTGTCACATAACCGGAGCGTATCGGCACAGCCTCAGCAACCGCTGTAACCTTCGTTGCCGAATGCCAAACTTTATTCCTATATACATTCATAATTTCAGTAACTACGATCAATCTTTTGTAGTAAAACATTTGGCAACTCTGAAAGGGTGTGAGGGTGTGAGCCATTCCCTCAAACACGGAAAAGCTGATCTCTATATCAATAAAAATTGGAAAAGTAAGGCTTAGGTTTCTTGATTCCTACCGCCTAATGGCCAACAGTCTCGGGAGACTGTGTGAAACCCTATCACGTTCAGAGCTTATTGAAAGCTCTAAACTAGTACCAGCTGAGCATTTAAAACTGATAACATGCAAAGGCGTATACCCCTATGATTACATAAGCTCGCCAGAGAAGTTTAACGAGACAAGCCTACCTCCTAAAGACGCATTTTACAACAAACTAAACGATGAGCACATTTCCCCAGAGGACTACGAGCATGCAATGGAAGTGTGGCAGGTCCTCGGTATGTCAACCTTAGGAGACTATCATGACTTTTATCTTCGCCTGGATACCTGCTTATTGGCAGATGTGTTCACGTCATTTCGAAAAAAATGCATTGACACATACAGAATCGATTGTGCTCATGAGTATACCGCTCCAGGATTGGCGTTCCGCAGCATGCTGCTGATAAAAAAAATAAATCTTGAACTAATCACCGATGCTGATCAGCTTTTAATGATTGAAACCTCCATGCGTGGTGGTCTTGTGCAGTGCAATTTGAAGTATTTTAAAGCGAACAACCCGCAGTTAGAACAGCAAACTGACTACAAACCAAATGAACCAACTAGCTACTTACTCTATTACGACTGTCTTAACTTATACGGTCATGTCATGGCCAATTACCCATTACCAACAGGAGACTTCCGATGGATCGACCCGGAAAACATGCCTGATTGGACAAACCTTCCAGCCGATAATCCCTATGGAATAATAATGGAGTGTGATGTCGAGTACCCCAAAAGTGTTCACGATTATTTGCAAGACTTGCCACCGTTGCCTGAAAGTCAAGTTCCACCCAGCGCAAAGGGCAACAACAAAAAGCTTCTCGCAACTCTTGTCAATAAAAAGAAATATGTTGCGCACAACAAGCCATTCGGCTAGGACTAAAAGTGCCAAATTCTATAGAGCGCTTAGGTTTTCACAGTCGCAATGGATGGCAAAGTTTATAAACCTCAACGCTACCCTCAGAGCTCAGTCCACAGACGAGTTTTCTCGAGCTTTTCATAAGCTTATGAATAACAGTGTCTATGGAAAAACTATGGAGTCCGTTCGCAATCGCGTAGACGTCCGTTTTGTCACAACAGAGTCAACATTTCAAAAGTTGGTCCGGCAGCCTAAATTCAAAGAACACAAAATAATAGCTGAAAACGTCGTAGCAGTCCAAATGCGCAGAAACTCAGTTCTCATGAACAAACCAATCTATGTAGGGATGACGGTGCTGGATCTATCCAAGTTTCACAAGTACAACTTCCACTTTTCCTTCCTAAAAGAACACTTTAAAGCACTTGACTGTGAGCTGGAGCTTGCCTATATTGATACAGACGGGGGATTTTGGGTACTAAAGACAGAGCGTAATATCATGGACATCATGAAGCAGCCTTCGTTTTCCAAATGGATGGACGGATCTGTTTACCCTACAGGCCATCCACTGAGGTCCGACGTCAATAAAGGTAAACTCGGAACATTTAAGGATGAAACGAAGGGACGAACACCTTTTGAATATGTAGGTTTACGTCCAAAGATGTATTCCTACAGGTTCGGTTGCCGTGACGAAAATTCTACTGTCAAAGCAAAAGGTCTCAAAAGTAAATATGTAGCAAAGTGTCTAACGTTTGAGAAATACAAAGAGGCTTTGTTTAACAGGCCGGCTGAAAAGGCGGAATACAATTTAATTCAATGTAAGTCATTTGGTCTAACATCGCGAATCGTATCGAAAAAATCGCTATCCCCAGAAGATGATAAAAGAAAAGTGTTGAGCTGTGGTAATAACACCCTGCCATACGGTCATTACAGGCTTGAACCTATCGCTGAGGAGGACAGTGACAATGACTTAATATGAATTTATACAGTTTGTCACTTGAAGCCACATGCGGTGTCTTGGACACAGCCGCTAACGTTGATTCCATCGACGAGCTGCCAATCATATTCGACCTACCCATTCCACTTCAGCGTGACATCCGAAAGGAAATTAAAAGAACGTGGATGAGAAACTCTACGCCGTCCGAAAATCCCCATTTATACGAATATCGCTATTTAAATGTTAATTGTCTAGACAAGCAAGAGTTTATAATGCTTATGCAACATCCAAGAAACTTGCATCCAGAGTTTTGGCCCTCGTACAATGATGTCGCTCACCTAACGTCCGATTACTATGAACTTCATATTGGTAACCAAAAGCCCTTCTTTTATTGTCACTCTTGTTTCATGAAGCGTTGCAAACCTACCAGTGATAATGTCGATGACGACATTGACTATCAAGAATATTGGAAAAGTATAAATTGGCATTTTGTCACCGTTGTTAGACACTACGGAGTTAATTCCAGATGGTTTGTTCGTAATGAGCTAAAGTCAAGAAAGAGTTGGTGTGACTGGTGCGTGCTTGCCCCACTATTTCAACTTTATGACTTTGATAGGTGTACTGAAAACACACACTTTCATGATGATGATGATGACAGCAATGACTCATTTGTAAAAGTGTTTGACACTACAGAGTTGTACAGCCCTCATTATCATTAAAAATCTAAACACATCCTAAACACATGAGTTCATCCCTACAGATATCGCACTGCTAATGGTGTACACCCTATTAAGCTAGCGCTATAGACCAATAGTTTAACATTTAATTTAAAACCAACATTGGTATTTTAATAAAACATTCCAAATCGCTTGTCTGTAAAATGCTTAACAAAATTTGTAACAAGTCTCTGATGTAATAAGAAAAAGATATGTTGATATATAATAATATCTTATGCAACTATCGTAAACCGCCACTATCCAATTTTCCCTCTCGTTAATCCTTATATGTGTTATCAATATGAAAATGTACACTGTATTGCTCACTCTTGTCTTCCAACTGTATTGTCACCCCACATTTCGTTAAGCCTTATATATGTTAGCTAATAACAGGACAATGTATTATTTTAGCAGATGATCACGTCATCCAACTGTATTAACTCCATTATTTTGTTTACCCTTATAGGTGTTATTAATCCTAGTAATAAGACAACGTATTATTTAAGTAGATGTTCACGTTATCCAACTGTATTGCCACCCCATTATTTTGTCAATCCTTATATGTGTGATTAATCTTAACAATAATACCATGTATTACCTGTAGCAGATGTACACGTTAGCCAACTGTATTTTCACCTCACATTTCGTTAATCACTCAATGTGAAAGTGTTCGCTTCAGCACTCACTCCTGATATTCAATTGTATATTTTATGTGCATCTTTAACCTAACAAATATATACTTTGATTGAAATAAATTGTATTCTCTTATTAGTTATCCCTCTGGGTATAAAATAGACATGATCTACCAAAAACCATAGTTTATTTACAAACAATATCATCTGATACAATCAGTAGATAAGATTGGCCACACCAATTATGCAAATGAGCTACACCCGACGCACCCCGAATGAGATTCAGCCTAGCGCACTGGCAGCCGTGCACAGGCGGTCAGATAAGCTTGGCCACACCAATTATGCAAATGAGCTACACCCAACGAGATTCAGCCTAGCACACCGGCAGCCGTGCACAGGCGGATCGGGCGTCGCTGGCCAGGTGCCTCGGAGAAGTTTGGATCAGTAGGCATACAAACCAGACATAGCAGGTAAATGCGGATCTCACAGTGTAGTCAGGAGTTGGGATAGGTCAGACTCGGAGCTATTACCGCACCGTGCGGCCTCGCGCTGCCGAACCAGTTTCGGCAGCCAAGGTGAAAGTCATTGCCGCTCGCTGTCACACACGTACCGACCTAATTGCAAGTTGTTGCCAAGATGTGTATGTAATCGACAGACTGCCACAGTCATTCTTGTGTAACAAAAACATACAAGGGTTTCCAACCTGCACTACTAAATAATAATAAATGATAAGCAGGAATTAAAAACAACACAGGTACGAGATAACAACACTTTATTAATCCTCCACAAGTTTGCAAATATACTCTCTGTTCACCCCCACCCCCTCGTACACAAGCCTGGCATTCGGGCTATTGTTATATTTTTCAACCGCTTCTTCTGTTAAAGCCGGCAAATACCTTCGTGGCAGGAATACCTGGGTGATGTGCCCCCTACCTTCCACATCCTTTTGAAAATCTATTTCCGCCACGACGGAAATGTTTTCTGCTCCAACACTTGCTCCAAATAATTTATTTTTTGTTACAACACACTTGAACTTTAGCAAACGATATGCCGTGCCAACCTCCAGATCTGTTAGCTTTACTCGTGGGAGGAAATCGGCCGTTGACTTGTTATTAAATCTTTCCTGGAGGGAAGCCATTTTTCTTACTGAAACAACACATGAAACATTAACCTTACATGTATAGAAACAAGGAAAACATTTCCGCAAAAACAAAATAAATGCACCGTGGTAAAATAACACAAGGTGAGCAGGGCGTGTACAGGACATTGCAGCTCACCTCGGTGCAACCATGACATCCTAAATGCATTTTATATAAACTCGCCTGTACCACAAAAAGTTAAGTCGTTCCTGCAATGAATTTGCCACTGCAAGTTAACATCAGCCTGCTTCCTCGATCCCCGGAAGAGATTCCAGACCTGATCGCCCAGCTTCAGGGAATATTTAGAAACTCTTCTTTAAAAGGTAAGAAACAATATAGTACAACGTAAATCCTCATTCCCTCGCTCAGACCTCTCTAGTGTAACCAGTATATAACAGAAAAATGTAATAGTCGCAGAACACATAACAATATATAGTTCAGAGCTTTGTCATGTAGGAATTTAGCATTGTTATACACAATGTAAGAAACATTATGCAACCATATTAATTCTCATTCCCTCAGACAGAGCTCCTTTCAACTTGTATATAACGAAACGTATTGGATGCGAAAATACAACCATAAGTAGAGTAATTCCGCTACACTCGAGAAAGTAGTGAAAGTTCTCGCGGTTTTAGCAACTTGCAGCGGTGTCGGCGGGCTGCCGGTTGCTGACCTTGACGGTGGTGCGGCGGCGCGGCGGTGCGGCGGCCCGCGGTGGCTCCGTTGGTGCGGCGATGGAGTAAATCATCCGGTTACACAAGGCTTGACTGCACCGCGACCCAAATCGCGCATGTGTTTCACTGCTATTACGTAAGGAGCAATTGTACCACGGCTTAAATCGAGTATGAGCAGCTTCGCTGCTATTGCGTAAGGAGCAACTGCACTTTCATGCGGACCAAATCGAGAATGACCACACCCGAAAATGCAGTATAAAAACCATGCAAACTGTTGATCGTTCAGTCACCATGCCTCGACCCCAGGCCTCCAAGGTGCGGCTCAATATTCAACTAAAACCCTGTGGCTCCGATGGTTTCCGGTGGTGGCTGAGGCGACTCCGAGAGTTCCTGCGACTCGAGGACTGGGTCCACGACAGCGAGTCTCAGGAGGAACCTCCGACGAGTATGGGTGAGTTACTAACAGTATAGTACGTGAGATACTGTGAGAATCCTTGCTCTGACCATCGACGGGGAGTTACAGGAGGTCACCTCCAGGTGAGTTATGTCTTATAGTACATACTGAGGAGGTTGCGGGAATCCCTGCCCATCGTCGGGGAAGCACAGGAGGGTACCTCCAGCGCCAGGTGAGTTACTATAAATATGCCAGTGTACATACTAAGGAGGTTGCGAGATTCCCTACTAATCGACGGGGTACAAGAGGTATTTCTCCAGGTGAGTTATTATAGGCTGTAATATCGCGAGGAGGTTGCGGGAATCCTTGCCCATCGTCGGGGAACCACAGGAGGGTGCCTCCAGCGCCAGGTGAGTCATTATAAATATGCCAGTGTACATACTAAGGAGGTTGCGAGAGTCCCTGCTAATCGACGGGGTACAAGAGGTATTTCACCAGGTGAGTTACTATAGGCGGTAATATCGCTAGGAGGTGCGGGAATCCTTGCCCATCGACGGTGAATTGCAGGAGGTTAGTTACTAATATGGAGGTTAGTTACCTCTGAGGTGAGTTACTAATATATAACGCAGATGAGAGCAATATAGCACAACGCAGACCAATGTACAACAAGTCCAAGAGAGGTAGAAGGACAAAACACATATTCGAGCTCAATAAGTTTATTTCTTCAATTTTCCCAAACCTTCACATCATAGGAATTGCCCGTTTTCCCAAGGCATTTAAAGCGATACTTGTGTGGCACCGCCAAATCGCCTACCTCCTCCTTGGTAAGACTGATTAAAAATCGCCTCGGTAGAAAACACATTGCCGATTCCCCATCATCCTTTATAAACTCCAAAATAATGGCGTCACCAAACTTTGTTGTAACCCTTCTTGCAGTTAAAATTGAATATCCTTCGTCCCTGGTCAGATGATACAAATCGACCTTGGGAAGGTGAGGTTGGCTTACCAACGTATTCAATTTGTTCGACAGACTCATTTCTGTAAAAAAACACAGTATTAGACATAGTATTAGATAGGTTATACATAAACAGTATCGCTACAAGCAAAAAGGTTGATCTCCTCCACAACGTGCACCTTTGTGTAGCTTTAGAGTGCTCCCTTACCGTCTCCATGGAGGTGAGTTATATGTACATGTGTTTTTAACAGCCGTTGATCTACGGTCATTGTGTACCACCAAGGCTACCATAAATGCTGTAAGAATTTGTGCGAAACCTGGTCCGTGACTAATGTGCCGGCTACATCCTAAGCGCTGCAGTAAAGCTCAACAGTAATTGCTCTCTAAAATACACGCTTTATCTGGTACGTACACTTTGACATGTTTAAGTATACATTTAGTGTGAGGTTAAACTAAAATAAAATATAGAAAAAGAATTGTAGATAAATAAAATTATGAAATATTGCAATTCCATCCATTTCTGAGCTACGTCTTAATTCTCCAGCGGGAAGTATCGATTGAAAAATCTGTACAAAAAGCGAGCTAACGTGTTTCTGTCTATTATTCCGCCAACCTGTGCAAATTCACGGTTACATTTATTTGGGCTCAAGTTAACAGGAGTGTCACATAGGTGCCTATGCCCTCAGGTCCAAGGGACATGGAGGAGAGTGTCATACAATTCCGGAGTAAATCACAGGCCGTCATTGTTTACATTCATTCCGCGGGCGGCAAAAGAAATCCGTGGGAATACCTGTTGTCAAACGCCAGCCGGCGCGCGTTTAGTCGCCACCAGTCCGACCGGTTTGACGCTAAGTGAGTGTTGTTGTGTGACTAATACATTTGTTATTGTTTCAGCCGGCTTCGCAAGACGGTTCGCCGAGCCCGTAGACGTTTATATGCGGAAGGTCTACGAGCGGTCGGAAGACCTCTCGTATATACAACAAATCGAGGAGTTTATCCAGGAGCGAGTGAGGGCCTCGCTCTCACCTCAGTAACCTCCTAGCTCACCACCATTTTCACCGCGCTCGCCGGATTATTCACCACCGTTGCAGAAAGAAGAGGAGACGGAGGGAGAAGAAGATGAAGGGGAAGGGGAGGAGGAGGGAGAAGTGGATGAGGACGAATAAAAAAAAATAAACCTATATGTCTATTTTCAATATCCCAAAGGTCTAAGCCGAGCGCAGATGCATCTAGTGCAAGTGCAAATATTTAGAAGGCTTTGCCCACAATTGCTTAGTTATACGTGCACCCTGTAGTGAACTAAAATAATAATACGACAATACTTAAATTATAATGCTTTTGTCTTTTGGGACGCTCTTATGAATAAAACACAGCATTTGTAACTGAACGTTTTTCTACCAAACGCAGTGCAGTAAGTTATGAACAACCGAGGGCAAGTGCAAATATTTAGAAGGCTTTGCCCACAATTGCTTAGTTATACGTGCACCCTGTAGTGAACTAAAATAATAATACGATAATACTTAAATTATAATGCTTTTGTCTTTTGGGAAGCTCTTATGAATAAAACACAGCATTTGTAACTGAACGTTTTTCTACCAAACTCAGTGCAGTAAGTTATGAACAACCGAGGGCAAGTGCAAATATTTAGAAGGCTTTGCCCACAATTGCTTAGTAAGTTATACGTGCACCCTGTAGTGAAAATAATGTCAATACTTATCATGCTAAAAACAAAATGCTGTTGTATGGATAAAATACAACATTTGTAACTTAAAGCAATAAAACCCAGTAAGTTATGAATACATACAAAGTTAAGTTTTGCTGATTCATTAAAGTACTCGACTCGATTACAAATTACATTTTATAAATTACTTGTTCCGAGAACGGAGGCAACACTGTATCCTAACAGCAAGACTAGGCGAGTGCAAATATTTGAGTAACCACTAACTGACCAAATAAGTATAATTTAATAGTTATACTTGTCATGATTCATTTCACGAAATTCCACAACGTGATTTGGATCTAACATTGTATCCAACTGCAAGGCCGGGGGACAAATAATATGTCGTCACTACCACGGAACGCAAGTCATAGCACTGAGAAAAACGAGACTTGAAAAGTTTCGCCAATAGTGAGTAAATATTACGAAAAGACGCAAGTCTTCGTGAACATTTACGAAAATATGCAGTAAACTATAAATTAGCAAATTAACACAAACCTGTATTTTATGAAACGTTTTCGCCAATAGTGGTTATTAGGCTATTCCTCAAGAGTGAGTAAATATTAACATTACAAAAACACGCTAGTCTTCGTGAATATTTACGAAAAAAATGCAGTAAACATTACAAAATTAACACAAACATGTATTTTAAGTTCGTATCTTGTCAATAGTGGTAAGAGGACCCAATAGAGTCAGTAAAGTGGCATTTTCAAAGCTTTCAATTTACCATGAGAAAAAGTGAAAGCTAACCATTAACTTCAATGAACAGTTAAATATCGAACCCCGTGAGCACGTGCAATACGTCTGTGCAGCTGACGGTTCAAAAACATTCCAAACTATCGGAGCATAGAACTTAGGAATATAAACCGAGTACGATATATCGAATAGTTAAAGTGAACAATTCTAATAGAAACCCACGCAAACGGCCAACCCCGTCAATATTAGTAGTAAGTAAACGTGGAATCGATACCAACCCTAACGTGTGGAAAGTAGTTGTAACAAGAGTAACAACACAAGTAGCATGTAAAACATTACAGGTCATATTACTCACCGACTGGCGTCAAGACTGCAAATGGTGCTCTTGGAACAAGCTGGTGTATATATAGCAACTCACTTTCCAAGACCGCTCCACCCCAAACACCTTGAGCAACAAACCCAATTTAGGAGTGAAACTCATTTACCTCATTTTACCCTTTCGGGTGGAGGCCACCCAGCCGTCCACTGTGTCACGCCTGACACACCCGAGACCCTTTAAATACCGCTCCGTGCCCGACGGTTGGCACACTCGCCCCGGTCCTGCGCACGGGTCATGAGTGCTTACCACTACCAGTGTGACATCTGCAAGGAAGCATTTTTTCTATCTACAGAAGCCAGAAGCAGACACCGGCAGATATGTTCGGCTGTGAGAAAATTCTTCGATCCCGCATCAGACGAACCACACGGACCGATGGACCTGCGTGCCCCTTCGCAGAATGTTCCTGACGACAAGCAACCAGTTGATCTGAGCAAACATTCCTCTCGCCATCCGAAAAAGCAGGCCGATCCGCCTGCACCTTCAACATCTTCTGTCCGGTCACCTCCGAAAAAGCAGGCCGATCCGCCTGCACCTTCAACATCTTCTGTCCGATCACCTCCCAAACGCACATCGGTACAGAAATCGAAAAGAAGAAGCCTCGATAGGCAAGATGGTGGTTCATCTCTTAAATACGAATTGAAGAAAGCTCTTTCAAGTGCTCGGGATTACTTGATCCCTAATCCAGGCACGTTTGTGGACCTCGAAACATTCCTCGAAGAAGCATTGCTCGTTGCCGCATCTGAGATTCTCCAAGACGAACTGAACAACTCTACATCATTTAAGTACAACACAGTCCTCGAGGCAGAATACATCCATCCTGAGGGGCTCAGCGAGACCTTCAACTTCAAGACCCGTTCTAAAATGCTGTCCTCACCAGAAGTCGACGATCTTCTAAAAATACTGCGGGCGGACAAGGCCAAGTTGCTTCAAGAAGAATCCGAGTCGCAGATGAAGGGCTCTGGCTGGCGTCTGGTCGCACCAACATCACTGACTCTTAGGATAAGTCGTTTTACATATAGACAACCATCCGGAAGCGCGCATACTCCATTGCCAAAGAAATTGGAAAATCGCAAAGCTACAATTAATATAGCCAATTCAGATAATAAATGTTTCCTCTATTGCATCTTAGTAAAACGTTTACCCAACTATAACGCCAATATAGCATTAACAGAAGAGTCCTTTGTTGGCGTCAATCCCGATCGCTACAACCTCGCTGGTATTACATTCCCTGTAACAATTAGCGGTATAAGAAAGTTTGAAAAACAAAACCAAAACTGCTCTGTAAATGTCTTTTAAAGTGGTCCTGAAGGAGACATAATACCTCTAAAGGTCGTAGATCGTGAGCTAGAGGATCATACCGATCTTTTGTTGTACAAAGATTCTGGAGAATCTCACTACGTGCTGATAACGGACTTTGCCAAATTAGTACGCCCACAAATCACTAAAGGACGTAATAAAATTACGATTTGTAAAAGGTGTTCAACATACAAACAAACACGGCACTGCACACCGGATGCTAAGACTTGGCTAGAAGATCACACGCGTCTTTGCACGAGGTATACGCCCACCCAAGTGCGACTTCCAAAAGAAGGAAGGAATTTTGTAAAGTTTGAATCGTATGAAACACTAATAGCCGTACCAATTATTGTAGTAGCGGACTTTGAAGCCACATTACAACCAACTGTTAGCACAAACAATTCCTACCAAATACACTCACCCAACAGCTTTTGCACGCTCATCAAGAGTACACTTCCGAAAGAGATACTCGATGAAGTAGGTATTTCGCTTACGCCCTTTCTGTGCAGATCCCAAAACGCAGGAAACGAGTTCCTACTTCACATGAAAGACTTGGCCCAGCGTGTGGAATCTTTGTACCTACGTCAAGTAACGCTGACCACTCTGACAGACGAGCAGATACAACGGCACGATCAAGCCACTGCTTGTGATTTATGTGGGCAATCCTTTAACGAAGCTAGCTGCACAATAACTCTAGATCATTGTCACATTACCGGCTCCTACCGACATAGCCTTTGCAGCAGATGTAATCTACGCTGTCAAATGCCAAATTTTATTCCGGTTTACCTGCACAACCTTAGTAACTATGATCAGGCATTTATAGTAAAGAACCTAGCAGCGCTTAAGGGATGCGAGGTAAACGCTATACCGTCAAACACCAGAAAGTTTATCTCCATATCAGTACGTATAGGCAAAATGTGGATTCGATTCCTAGACTCGTACTGCCTTATGACAGAAAGCCTAGCAAAACTAACGGAAAACCTTTCAGCCTCAGAGCTCATTGAAAGTTCCAAATTGGTACCCTCTCAGCATGTGGACATTATAAAGCGAAAAGGCGTGTATCCATATGACTACGTCACATCACCAGACGTGTTTAAAGAAGAACAGCTACCGCCTAAAGACGCATTCCACAATAGGCTCAACGATGAGCACATATCTGACAGTGATTATGAACACGCGACTAATGTTTGGCGTGTTCTTGACATGAAAACCTTTGCCGACTACCACGACTTTTACTTGCGTTTGGACACGTGCCTACTAGCAGACATCCTTACTTCATTTCGAAAAAAATGCATCGAGGTGTATAAAATCGATTGCGCACATCAATACACGGCCCCAGGCATGGCATTTCAAGCTATGCTCCTTATGACGAAAATAAAACTCGAGCTTATTACTGATCCTGATCAACTGTTGATGGTCAAGTCGGCAACGCGTGGTGGACTTGTTCAATGTTGCCTAAAATATTTCAGGGCAAACAACCCAATGCTGGAGCTACCTTCTGACTACAATGCAAACGAACCAACGAGCTATCTACTATACATGGACTGTCTAAACCTCTACGGTTCCGTAATGGCCCAGTGTCCGTTGCCAACAGGTGACTTCAAATGGGCAGACACCGATGGTCTAGACTGGACAAACCTACAAGCTGACGCGCCACAAGGCCTTATTCTAGAATGTGACGCCGAATATCCATAAAGTGTTCATGACAAGTTACAAGACCTGCCCCCATTGGCTGAAAACCAAGTTCCGCCTGGAGCCAAAAACAAAAAGCTCCTTGCTACCCTTGTAAATAAAAATAAATACGTTGCTCATTACATGGTCTTTCAGCAGGCAATTCGCCTGGGAATCAAAGTGACCAAGGTTCACAGAGCCCTTCAGTTTTCACAATCATTGTGGATGAGCAAGTTTATAAATTGTAACGCCGACCTTCGAGCGCAATCGACAGACGAGTTCTCTCGTAGCTTTTTTAAGCTCATGAATAACGCGGTGTTTGGTAAGACAATAGAATCTGTAAGGAACAGGGTGAACGTGCGTATTGTCACTTCAGATAAGGCTTTTCAAACACTAGTGCGACAAACAAAGTTCAAAGAACACAAAATTATTTCGGAGAATGTAGTAGCCGTGCAGATACGTAGAAACTCCGTTTTAATGAACAAACCAGTCTATGTAGGCATGGTAGTGTTGAACCTGTCCAAGGTCCACATGTACAACTTCCATTATTCAATCCTTAAAGAGAAATTTAAGTCGCCTGAATGTGAACTTGAACTAGCCTACCTGGACACAGATGGGGGGCTTTGGGCTTTGAAAACAGAACTTAATATCACCGGAATCATGAAACAACCATCGTTTTCCAAATGGTTGGATGGGTCTGTCTATCCGATAGGTCATCCACTGAAATGTGAGAAAAACAAGGGTAGGATTGGCACATTTAAAGACGAAACCAAAAGAAGAGCCCTGCTTGACTACATAGGCCTCAGACCAAAAATGTACACCTACAGATTCAGATCAGACGAAAAGAAGCCTATTGCCAAAGCTAAGGGGATTAAAAGTTCTTATGTAGCAAAGCATTTATCGTTTGATAAGTACAAAGAAGCAATATTTGGCAAAGGAGAACTAGAAAAGGCGGAGTACAATCTCATACGTTGTAAATCATTTAACCTCACTTCAAAAACAGCTGAGAAAAATTCCTTGTCCGCAGAAGACGACAAAAGGAAGATATTGAGTTGTGGCGTCAAAACATTACCATACGGTCACTACAAACTTGAGACTATTGCTGAGGAGGACAGCAGTGATGAACACACAGAATGACGCTGTACAGCCTCTCACTAGCAGCAACAGCAAGGTCCTTAGATCCTAGCGATAACGTACACTCAATCGAACAGATATATTTACTGAATACTTTACCCATACCACTTCAGCGAGACATTAGAAGAGAAATCAAAAGAAAATGGATGAAAAATACACTACCACCTGAAAACCCTCACCTTTATGAATATCGATATCTCGATTTCAATTCCCTTGACAAGTACGAGTTTATTATGCTGATGCGTCACCCAAGGTATTTATATCCTGAGTTTTGGCCATCTGACAGTGAAACCGGTCATTTGACCACTGATTTTTACGAACTTCATATTGGTAATCAAAAACCCATCTACCTGTGTTACGCTTGTTTCCAAAAGAGATGCAGCCCCAGCAATGCTATTGACGATTTTGACCATCACGAATACTGGCAGAGTATGAATTGGCGATTTTTTAACATAGTAAGGCATTGCGATGTGACCCCGAGATGGTTTGTCTATAATGTGTTAAAATCAAAAAAGAGTTGGTGTGACTGGTGCGTACTTGCACTGCTGTTTCAACTTTACAGTTTCGATAAATGTACACAATTCACTCATTTTCACGATGATGATAGTGAAATTAATGACTCTTTTGTAAAAACATTCAATACTATAGAGGTATTTGATCCTTATATTCACTAATGCTTCCTTACAGATGTCAAACTGGCAGACCCATAGCCGTAACTGAACTAAATGATCAAACTGTCAAACACGATTAGATTAGATTTTCGTAGACGTTGTGTCAATATTTACTTTAACACTGTCTTTGTATTCTGACGTATTTGTACTATTCGTTTTTTGATATTATTTGACAATTGCTCACTTTCCAATTGTTGTTAATGCGAACATGTACTGTCCACCCAATTTCGTTAATGCTTGTATTTCTCAATATGTTCACATTGTATCTTGTGTAACTTAAATATATGCTTTGGAAACAATTCTGATATTTTATTGTATATCCCTTACTACTACTGGGTACTAAATAAATAGACATAATCTACCAAAAATCATAGTGTAATTAAAAACATTATCATCTGACACAATCATACTTTAAGTCCTGAAGCACCGCTTCACAGATTTTCAAAGAACAAAAACGTCTCACTTCGGCGTCAATCCAGGGTAGGAGCGCTTCTTGCATCGGTGTCGGCTGAAGCCAGCCATCTTGTGAGTATGGTAGACGTCTCTCGTTGAAATCCTCCATTAAAAGTGGCAAATCCTTGACGATGTGTCGTTCAATGTCCGCTGGTACTTTGAAGGATCCGCTGTTTGTAGCTGCTGCCAACATTGTCGACGTCTTGTAATGTTTAGTAAAGTAGTGACAATAGCGTGTGATGAGGTTTTGCAAAATGGGAGAACACTCGACACAAATCCGGAAATAGTTTTCCATACAATCAAATAGACGTTTCAAAGCATTCCAACCGGATGACTGCAGCACTAACGAAGGTGTTGTTTGACGTAAAACATCACTGTCCAATACTTGTCTGTAAGGCGAAGTCGTCACTTCATAGTTTGAAAATAAAACTGAACCGACATTGTTTGGTTTGACAATAACTGTGTCAAAATAAAATGCTGAAAACGTTTGACTATTGTCCATAAAGTATTTGTCCAATATACTGACAACGGATACACTACGTACACTCAACAGGTCTTGAATGGTAAAGTTTATACTTGTAATACTACTAACCAGATAAATAGAGGCTTTAAAGTCACATGAAGATTCTAGTCCTATTACAACGTCGGCTTGGTTGCACAGTTTATACATTTGTCGAATTAACAGCTTTGGCTCCATTTTCCGTTGACTAACCTGCTGCTGCCGCTGCTGTTGAGGTCTAGACGTGGCGCTGGTGAAACTCGGCTGGAAAGCTATCTGCGGTTGATGGGCGACATGCGGCTGTTTAGGTTCATAAGGTTCAAATGTTGGCAGTTGTTGCTGCTGCTGACGATCGACATAGTAGTAATGGACTTGGGTTTCTTGTTGATCTGGTTGTGGTTGATCATAAGCCGGACTTTCTAGATCGGCAAGAATCGCTTCTAAATCCGGGACTGCAGTGCTGCAGGACGCCGGAGGTGCTGGTGAATCGGTGCGACATATTTTGAGGTGGCATGTAGTCTACCTGCGGGGTCCCAAACCAGTTCTCTACCTCTGTAATCAAACACTTTTCCAAGATTTTCAGCCCACCTCAGTGAAGAGGTAGGGATGTATTCCCTGTCTGAGCCGTAAGGCTTTATTATAAAATGTTTAGATCTATTTGTTCCTCCTGTCAACACCGGTTCGTCTGCACTGGATTCTACCAGATTAAAGGTTCGCGTTCCGCATTTAAAATTGCCACCTGATTCGTCGTATCGACATATCTGAGAAAGTACACTCGCGTCGTCCGTCAATATACCAGCTCTCACGTTGGACAGCTTGAAACCTTTAGCATCCCAGAACTGGTTTGTAGCATCTAGTTTTAGGCAAATATTGTTCAATTGATCCAACTTTGAGTTCAAAAGCTGTAGACGCTCGTCTAAGTCATGGAAAGACTTGGTTGACACGAAATTAGTTTCCACATAACCTCTGTTTGCACAATCGTGTGGCTCTTCAGGTTCAGCAACATATCGGAGCCTTTTGTAACGCACGTTAAGGTGAGCTCCGCCCACGTCCAGACCCAGCGGTTGGTGATGGCGATACGTTATTCGCTGTGGACCGCAGAGTACACGTCCAAACTTGTCCCTGGGATGACGTTTCATATCCTATCGCTGTCACAGACTGGTACATCCACTGTATAGTAGTGCGGTTATATCCATGAATTGTGTTTACTGTCCATGCCCAACCATTTCACGTAAACCTACTTCCCTTTTCTTTTCAACACCTTTTCCACCAAATACGTGTCTGGGAAAGCAGTTTTTTGCATCTCCGGCTCGTAAAATGCTCCACGAATTACGTCCCCTTCCATATCGCGTACGTGTATACCGGCGGGCGGGTTCTGCGAACCTCGTGCACTTTGAACAGTTCCGTGGTCCAGCTCGGAAGGTAACCTTTGGAGAAAATAGACGTTTTGTACTTGGATATTCTCACAACGTCATTGACTTTAAACCGCGGTCGCATGTTTTTCCTCGTCAAAAGGGGAATGAGAGCCTTTTTCAACTTGTCGGCTGGATCCATTTCGTGAGAGCGGTTCACTTCGATCGGTTTCATACCAATAGATCGATGTACGCGATTGTTATATGTCGATAACAGTTTAGATAGAAGCCGGTTTGTGGCCCAACGATACGAACCTTCAACACCAAAGGCTTTAAACATTCAATTTTTCAGAGTGCGATTGAAACGTTCCACTACCGAGGCCTTAAGCGAACTGAAAGTGCTGTAATGTTTTATGCCGTGACGTTCCATCAGAGCGGTAAATGCTTTGTTAAAAAGTTCTCTTCCGTCGTCGGACTGGATATTTCTTGGCAGTTCTGCTGCATTTGCAAATATATCTTCCATACCCTTTGCAACTGACTTAGCGGTTTTGTCACGTAGTGGTGCGGCGAAACCAAACTTTGATAATACATCGATCCCAGTGAGTATGTATTTGAATCCCGCGTTTTGCCTCGCGTACTTTTTCATGTCAACGAGATCAATCTGCCAAAGGTCATTTAAGCTTTTCACATAGACATGACGTCGTGGATAATGTTTTCTCGCCTGCCTGTGAAGCTCTTCAACTATTTTCTCTTTAGCATCATCTGCCATCTTGTCAGTATCAAACTCACCTCGACAATGAACAAAGCCGACTACAATATGATTTTATACAAACGTAAAAGGTTCACTATTTCGTTAAACTCTCTAGAATGTCCGCTGTGGCCAGCGTTCTTGGACATGTACAACAGTCTAAGGCGATTTACCAAAGCGTTTGCATCAGTGTTACTTAATCCACTGCCCGATGGCGTTGCTGGTGCTTTGTGTTTAGGCGGAAAAAGACTTTGTATAACAACAGTGTACTTTTTGCCTTTGTTGGCGTTTATCCCGCGTTCCGCTGAGTACATTTGTCTGTGCGCGTTGGCCAAGACTAGTATCTGTTTGTACGCGTTTAAATCAGGAGGAGTAATTTCATCCTTTTTTGGCACTTGCATAAAGAGTAGTTCCATCAGTCCGGGAGTCATTTCAAATCTTTTGTCTTTTACTATAACTTTTGTTCTGGAAAACGAAATTCCACTGTCACCTATCAACGTGCCACCTTTTCCATCGGCTCGGACGCCGTACGTAGAATCGAGTTTGTCACGGTAGGCGGGAGATTGGAGTCTTTTAAAATACCTGCCCACCAAACTGGTCTCCGTTTGAGTCGAAGTGTCTACTGTTTTGTTAAGCTCGTCGTCGTCACTACCTTCACCCTCGCTACGTTTATCCGTTCCTATTGACTTCATTTCCTTTTTAATTTCCTCCTTGATTGGCGGGAGTGGCATCGATTGTTTAATACTTTCAACTACTGTCTTTTGCAATGGGCTGACCAACGGTTTGGCCGAAGCCTCTAGATACTTTTCAACGTCTTCTACATTCCGTTGTAAAGTCCGGTACTTTTCGTGAACGCTTTTAGTAAGCTTAATAATTTCCCTTTTTATAGCCTCTTCCCTTCCGTGTGCTTTCTTTACTCGGCGTCTTCTTATCTTCTTGCGTCGTCTGTCCATAGTGTGCGTCTAGGTAATACTAGGGCGGATTTTGTACGGATATCTTATTTATATTACTCCGGGGGTTGACGTCTACAAACTTGGACGCCTGTTACAGCGTCTACGTCTAGGGAGGATATCTTTTTTACTGGGGCTTGACGTTTTCCTGGGGCCGACGCTCCGTCGCGCCGACACGTCGCGCCTACTCCATTATCCCGTCTTTATATCAGTCACGAATGTGTCTAGACCGCATCTGTAGCGTCCTTTGTTCAACTCATCGTCTTTGCTGATCACCACGAAGGAATGACGGTCTTTGTTCCAACACTGGATGCAGAGATCTTTAAATTGGTTAAAAGTCATATCGATATCGCTAACGTGATCGTCGTAGACATGTTTCAAGTTCAACTCGTCCTGTTTAAATAATATTATAAGGTTCGCATTGTCCCGCAGCAGGTGTTTCGGTATGCGTGTGTAGGATTGCGCGAGGTAGAAACAATCTATCGATTTGTGTCTGCCCATGGAGAAGTACGCACGCATATGGTCTTGTCGGTCGCAAGCGACGTCGTCAAACACAATTACCGAATTCGGTTTCGCTCCGGAAGGACTTTGTACATCCTCGTTGTTTTCAAACGTATAGTAACCTATTTCAGGGGCTTTACTCATTATTTGCGATAGTATTAGGTATTTGGGCTGGTGTAGCGATTTACTAAATATGTATAAATTTGCGAATCGCAATCCTCGAGGTTCTGTAAGTAGGCTGAACATGAGACATGTTTTACCGCAGTTTGAAGGTCCACAAATGATGCACCTGATTGAGCTCGGCAACAGAGGACCGTGTTTGGAACTGTGTTGCGAACTGTGCTCTATCAGTCTCCCCGAATCGGTATAAATGTCAAACGTTTCGCGCTGTTTCTTAAACTTCATTTCAGCCACGTCACTCGACGACTGACTACATATATAGCGTCGCACATTTATATGAGCTCAGTCCCGAGTCAGGCTTTCGTTGATATACGTTGCGGACAATGTTAACAGGACTATTGCCGGATGGTGGAAAGAGGCGCACTGTTCGCCGGCAGAAGCGTGCGAGGCGAAGTGGAGGAAAGATCGGTGGGAAACGGTTTCAACATGTGACATTTCGTGATGTGATCAAGCACGCTAGAGCGGCGATCAGGGGACAGGGAATTAGGTCTTCGAAAAGTTTGGAAACAAACGGACGTCGCATGCGGAGTGCAACCATGGCGGTGCTGAAGGCGGTTCGAAAATTTAAAAAAGGCAAGTTGGTGAGGTCTGGTCGCCGTGGTGGACATGAACGGATCCTACCTTTGCCAAAGTCTGGAGGACTGTTACCACAACTGCCGATTTTCACGGGGCTAAGCGTGTTGGGCAGTCTCGCTGGTGGTGCTGCTGGAGTGGCAAAAGCAATAAACGAGACTAGGGATGCCAGAAAGAAATTGGCAGAGTTGCAAAGGCACAACAAGACTATGGAGGCTATTGCGTTGCTCAAAGGTAAAGGTTTGTTTCTGAGACCGTACAAGAAGGGGTTGGGTCTGTACATGATATTGTATACGCAATATGCAAAAAACTGCTAGGCCTTCTGCCCAAAAGGGCATTGTACGATGTGGATCTTGAAAATTTTGCGCGTAAGCTTCGGATACCACACTTTAGGGGTGTTTTTATGCGTGATAATTTACCTCAACGACTGTGGCGACGAGAGTCGGTCATTGTTAATTTGGACAATTCCAGTGGACAAGGTACTCATTGGGTTTGTTTTAGAAAAAGTGGTAATCAAGTGGACTACTTCGACAGCTACGGTGATTTAAGACCTCCGTGTGAAATTCAACGCTATCTCAAGGGGAATTTTATTTCCCACAACAAGACCGCTTATCAGTTTGTTAATTCCAAAAGTGAAACTTGTGGACAACTTTGTTTAGCGTTTTTATCCATGATGGAATAAAAGGTGTATTGCGTTTCATTTCTTTGTCAGTCATGTCTTTGACGTTTACCTTTACGGGCACAGAGTCTACTATGTCAGCTGACTTTTTCCCAGCTCTGGAACTGGCCAGTGACTCGACTTGGGAAATAGGCTTGCTAAACTTTGATTCTTTCAACTCTATTCCAAACGTAGCGGTTGGCAATAACGTGTTTCACTTTAACAACGGTCTGAAAATAGTCATACCGACAGGTTCGTATGAGGTTTTGGATATTGCAGACTATTTACAGAAGATGCTGTGGAAGGCAGACAAGAAGCTACATATCGAGTTGACTCCAAACAACAACACTTTGCACACCGATATCAAATGCAACTTTCCAGTAGACCTAACACCCGATGATTCTGTCGGTCGCCTGTTGGGATTTAAACCCGTCAAGCTGGAAGCGGGCCAGGAACTAGGTACCGCGGGGGTTACTGACATATTCAAGGTGAATTCAATTCTACTGAACTGCAACATCGTTACAGGCTCGTATATAAACGGGCAACCTGCGCACACTGTTTACCAGTTTTATCCAGGTGTCGGTCCAGGGTTCAAGTTGATCGAAGAGCCTTCACCTGTGGTTTATCTTCCAATTACCAAGAACACTATAGACAATATCACGCTAAAGATCGTGGATCAAGACGGCCGTTTGGTGAATTTTCGTGGCGAACGAATAACTGTGCGGTTACATTTGAGGCGTAGACCTTAGAATGGGTTTTGTGTACGGTGCACGAAGGGCAGCAGCGGTGTGCTCAGGACCTGCCTATTTATTGACAGACACCAAGTCGCGTGTCAGTAGTAGTCGTCAGTCTGCCAGGCGATTAACAACAAGAAACAAGAGGTTTTTACGCTCTCTCGGCTTTACCATGCTGCAATAATGAACGTTCAAGATATCCTGTTGAGTGCTCCCTTTGATTCTAGCATAAGTCACGTTGCGTGGCACTCGCATCTACCTTATGCCAGTATGACACTCAACAACAGTGATGAAATTCGAATTCCAATACAACAGCAAGATATTTGTGTTATTCCCTCTATGAGCTACCTGTACGTCGAGGGTAAACTTTTAAAGCAAGACGGCTCGGCTGCTCCAGCCAGAACTAAATTTGTCAACAACGCTTTTGCTCAATTATTTGACGAGATACGCTATGAAATCAATGGTATCGAAGTGGATCGTGTCAGGAATCCCGGGATCGCTACTACAATCAAGGGATACGCGTCTTTTGACGATGACACGCTCAAGTATATGAACAACTGTGGGTGGGTAAGTTCTCCTGACAAAATAAACTCGTCGCTCGACGCGGTCGACAACAATGGAAATTTCAGTTTTTGTGTAGGCTTAGGAAGTCTGCTCGGGTTTGCCAAAGACCACACAAAGATGGTTGTCAACGCACGCCACGAGTTGGTTCTCATTAGGTCGGCCAATGATAAGAATGCTGTTCACTGGACGCCCGGGCCGGCTGTTTGGGGAGTCCAAGACACGAACGTTGAGGATATTACAGTCAAGCTGCAAAAGCTCTGTTGGCGTATACCGTATGTTACTCTGAGCGATGAACAAAGGGTCGCGTTGCTTAAACAGCTCAGTCGCGGCACGAGTATCCCGGTTGAGTACAGGAGTTGGGAATTGTACGAGTATCCCGCGTTTCCTAAGGCCAGCAAGCAGTCGTGGACCGTTAAAACCGCCTCTCAACTGGAAAACCACGATACGTCATTGTCGCTTTTCAAACCGGCAAGAAGAACAACTTGAAGGCTAATGCTTCTCGTTTTGACCACTGCAAGTTGACCAATATGAAACTTCATCTCAATTCAGTCAGCTATCCTTACCATGATCTCAAGTTGGATTTCACCAACAACCATTTTGCATTACTCTACGACATGTACTCTAGATTTCAAGAGTCTTATTATGGTACTGCGCCACGACCCTTGTTCACAAAGGATACGTTTAAGAATCACGCTCCGATAATCGTTATCGATTGCTCTAAACAAAATGAATCGATCAAGTCAGCACCTGTAGACATACGTTTAGAGTTTGAGACATCAGAAGAATTTCCCGACAATACTTCTGCCTACTGTCTCATTATTCATGACAGGGCGTTCTCCTACAACCCATCAAACAGTTTGGTCAGGCTCAACATCTAAGCTCCGCCCACTCCGTCGCCTATTTAAGGTGGCTCTGTTGTCTTGTCGGTCGTCATTCTCTCTCTAGTGCTCCGTCACACCGCTCCACCGCCATGATCAAAAAAGCTGTGATTGATTTTAGCGCTTTTGTAAGCAAGAAGACTAACGAAGTTGTGATTAAAGAGTTGACCGTGGTGGACGTTGTGACGGGATCTGCTCAGCATTGGATTTTCAAACCGCCAAAGGATACACCTCATTTTTGGTCAGGTACTTGCACCGCAGATCGCCGTAACGAATGGCTGAGCAAACATTATCACGGTCTGGACTTTTGGTATGGATTCAGCGATTATGAGGACCTGCTAAATGGGCTGAACCAGGTTTGTTCAGATATGCAAGTGCTATATTCTCCGGATCTAGAGAAGGCTAGAGTTTTGGAAAAACTGTTTAATGCCAGACGATTAGTCTTTAGTCTGGAGGCACTCGTTTGCCCTCCACTAGAAAGAGCACTTTTTCCAGAGTTAGAACTCATAAACGATGGAGATGAAGACGGAGATGGGCGGGATGAAGTGGATTGCGCAAGGGAGGACTTGCCCAAACAGTGTCTCTACCATCTGCTGTACTCGCCAGGATTCGTGTGCACTTTCGACAACGCACAACATCTTGCTAAATGGTGTGCTGACAACCTCGATCTTCTAGACATAAATGAACCTGCTGTAAGAGCGAATACTTGTCAACTGGAAACAAGCGTCGCCCACTGTCAAAGAACTTGCAGATGCCGGTTTCGTACGCGTGCATTCTACAAACGATGGCACCAAATGTGTTTACTGCGGTGTCATTTTGTGCAAGTGGGAAGAAAGTGACGATCCCTTCGCGGACCATGCCTACAATTCACCTTACTGCAAGTTCGTTCGATTCAACATGCAGCTGAAGAGGGATCAAAAGGACAAAAAGGATAACAAATGTAAACCCACGTGTTGCAGGGAAGACGTACCTGAAGACGATTTTGACTTGCGCTACGGAAATACTCCTTACATTACTGCATCGGATTTAGCCGAGTGTTGTCGTGCATAATCATGTCTCAGTTTTACAGGAATATGAAAAGAGTATCTTTTCACGATCCACTTGTCACTGATTCACTTAACCTGCCAGAGGAAGATAGAAAATTAACCCTCATCGCTGACCGGGAACAATTTCGACTGACTATTTGGAAGTCCGAAGCATTACTCGCAGATGTTCTTCAAAGTAGAATTAATCATATACTTACTTGTACACTTTCTGATCACACTACTTGTTCAATAAAAAAAGTATAATATTTATTTTTCTCTTATTATTTACCCACCACAACGGAGCAGCCGCACCAACGGAGCAGCGACAGGTGCCGCCACACCGCGGGAAGCCGTGGGGCCACCGCCACCGCACCGCCATCAAGGTCAGCAACCGGCAGCCCGCCGACACCGCTGCAAGTCGCTAAAACCGCGAGCACTTTCACTACTTTCTCGAGTGTAGCGGAATTACTCTACTACCATAGCTGTGTTATGAGGAGACATACGGGTATTATGCATACAGATAACCTTTGTATATCAGAACATGTAAAAAGTGGATAAAACTGTTTAATAGCAAAATATAGTATTAATGTATTTACCGCACAATATCCCGTTGCCCACCCAATAATGATGTATCAATGAATCAAAGAAGTAAGTTAGTACATGAAATACAGTAATACGTACATTTGTGTACTTATTTGCGTAATACGTACATTGTGTGTGTGTTCCTCAACATTCACACTTGGGACCCTCTACGTGTTCAAGACACGTTCCCTGACATATGAAACAAGCGTGACGATTCCGAAAAACTTCGCTGTCTAACTGACAATGAACAAAATCAACGTTCATTTGATATGTATGATATTTGTTCTGTCCAAGCCAAAAACAGTTGTAGCAAATCTTGAATTTATCCTGAGTGTAAAAAACAAACATGAGAGTCATACAGTTTTTCATATGTATATCAATCAAGTTTTGCAAAACAGCCGGGGGTAAACAATATTTCAGTAATTCAAGATCACGTCTACTATGAACATTGTTCAAAATACATTTGCTAGACAACATCGACAAAACTAAGGGGTTCGTACGGTGAATTCATAGTCTAAAACAGAAAAAAACACACAACAAATTACTAACCTTATTACTGTAAGCCCTGACTAATATAATATGTTACAAAATAGCTAAATAATCTTGGTTTAATGTTTCAGAAATCGCATCCGATAAAGACGACGTTCTGCAAATGCAGGAATAACGCAATTGTGCGAGCGCCGACCCCGCCCCGCCCAACAAATCTCTCCGACCTCGTCCAAGAAGCCGTCTTCGACAACTGTTGGAGCCCTACGCCCGTCCCATAGCCAGGGTAATGCCTACACCTATACCCGCAATTTTACCCCTTCCAATCCCTCTCGAACCTCCGCCACCCGCCGTCGTCATAGAATTATCGGATGACGACAATGACGACGACGTGGTGTATGTTTCACCTGCAAACTCTCCAGCCTTATCCCCCGCCCCAAGCCCTGAACCATTCCTTGCAGAACCCCAACCACTACCACCCCCTGACCCGTTACCCTGGCAAAATAACGAGGACATATTTGACGTGTTGGAAAGGGAAGCGGTAGAACTGTTCTTTTAATAAAAACTTTAAAAAAAACGAATCTTTCAATCATCCCAATTTAATTCCCTTCCTGCGCTTAACACCAATCTGTTACAAATTTACAATCAATCAATCATATATTGAACTAACCAAGTGTTACAAAGGAACTATATGTTAGTACTAAATTCCAGAATATTCGATTGAACCAATTATTCAAACACTACTAACGTTGTGACACATACAAGTAAATAAGTGAAACAACAATGTTACAATCAAGCCTGATGACAATGCAATGCTTACATTTTAAGTGTTAAAAACAATTTACGCGAGGGAAATAAAGAAACCATACGTTGATACTAAGGTCCAGGACATTTAGTTGAAACGCTACTAACGTTGCAACAGACAACTAAGTTAATAAAAGTGAGTTACAAATAAGTAAAATCACAATTTAGTGTCAGCACGATAAGTGTTAAAAAAAATCATTTATGCAAGGAGACAAGCATACATAAATAAAAGTAACGAAGCACATTTATAAGGTTTTGCATGTAGATATACTTAACGCAAAAACATTTCCTACTTGCTAATAGGATGTAAATATTCCTCAGAGAAAACAATATTTCCCAGGCACAGTACAGTTAATCATTGTTTTGATGCACGCCTTCGTATTGATTAAACAATCATTATTATGCATTCTAATCAAAAATCGCAAAACAACTAAAGAATACTACCTAAACATTATGGTTGTAATGAAAACTCAAGTAAAAAAATATAATCAGTTAAACATGACAACTTTGTTAAATACAATGCAATGCGTTATAATCAAACATTACTATGGTGTAACAAACAGCTAACTATATATATTACCCAAATGTTTTGTCAAACGTCAAGACGTCTCCTATCAAAAAATTTTACTTATGACTTTCCCAACATTGTAAAACAAAATTCAGTAACGTTAAACCTAGTTTAGAATCAAATAGGTAGTAGTAGTAGTAACAAAATGACGATCCTCGACCACTCAAAATTGTGATAGTATAAACTTTAGCAAGAAGCAAGTTTAAAGACATAACTAAACATAACGAGAGTTTCGTATCAGAATAAATAAAGTTAACACACGACAAGAAGGTACTTACTCTGTACGTAGGAGCTGTACTGGCAGACGGTGAACGAATAAGTCTTGATAGCAACCACACTGCTATTTAAGCCACAGCCACGACCTTACCGATTTCCTTATTGACACCGCCCTTCCCGGATGTCACCTTCACGTCACCATGACCTTGTAATCGACCTTGACGCCGACCTTGACTGAGAATACGACCTTAGAGATAACCTTGAATGTGACCCTGAGTACAACCTTGAGAATGACCCCGACCTTGAGGATAACCTTGACCTTGAGCGCAACTGTTTAACCCCGATGCGACCTTGATTACAAGGTCAACCGTAAACCAGGAAATGTAGTTGTCAAGATCGACCGCTCGGCAAAGCCGTTCACCAGGATGTGTGTTCATCAAGGATGTCCACTTGGCGAGGCCACGCTCGGGCTCTTATACGCCAGCAGCGGCTCTGAAACTTCAGTCGCAGCCACCGATCCGTACCTCCACACGCTACTGACGAGCTGCCAGCCGACGCCCCACCGCAACCACCACCACCACCACCACCTTCGCTCTGTGACTCGCCTTCCACCTTCAACTCATCCACTGCCGCCACTCAGCAAGCTTCTCATCGTTCATCTTCCTGCAGGCTGGCAGGCTACTTTCTGTCGGCTGGTAGATCGTCGCAGCCTCCGTGCCTTCGTAGCAATGATTTTCCTGCCAGCCATCCAACTCGCATCTTCATCCTCCACGATAGTTTTACACCTCCGACACTGACGTCAACTACATCAGCTCCTAGCTTACTAGTCAGGTAAACACATATGTTCGTGTTACATAACAATACACCTGCACGATGAAACCATTAAACTAACTTGCACGCTTCAATTATCAAATCATTAACTTGTGTGTGTGTGTGTGTGTGTGTGTGTCCCTAACAATTAGAAACACAGAAATTTACTCTTTAAACACAAAGCCTTGGTCTCAACGTATCATTACCGATCCAAGATTTTCAGTTTAGTTTAACATAACCCAAAACTTGCACAATACTTAAACCCATTGTCAACAGTTTGATTATCACAAGCCTACAACTCAAACAAAAATTCTACAAGAAAATAATTTTACTGTGACTTTTGCCGTCATTACGAAAAAATCGCAAATACACTTAAACAGGCGATCAATAAATACTTGCCTTTTGTTCGATCTAAATACTATTTACAGTTTTCCTTTCTTTCTTTTACAGCCAACCAACACGAAATGGTGTTATACCGTGCAATCGTGGACGGTATAACTGTCTCGCTGCCATTACCATCACTGGGAACCACGAGAGGAGAAGAAAAAGAATTAGATGTCCTATCGCCACCATCACAAATTGGACGATTGCGGTTTACATAAACTGCGGTCCAGTGCTACACCTGCTCGGCTTGCAGACTACAGTTTCCATCATTGCTTACAATAGACAACCATCGATGCAGCGCAGAACCATGGCTGCCTTGTCTTCTGTGCAACGCCGCTTACTTCAGAACACGAATGCAACTGCAAGAACATTTCAAAAACTCCTGCATTCATTCTTCCCATCGCCCTGTTCCAGTAAAAAGAAGAAGTACTTCCCGCCCTGAAGTTGGAGAAAAACGCCAAGGCCTCATGACAACAACAGCCGAACCACAGCCAGGAAACTGCATTATTGAAGACGATCTTTGCCTAAGCGATTCATCAACATCCTCATCTTTAATGGAGAATTTAAACGAAGAGGACGACAACAATATATTTACACAGCAGCAGCAGAATCAACAGCCACAGCAGCAGCAGAAGCAACAGCAGCAGGAAGAAGAGAACATGCAGCTTGTCGAGTCCGCCCTTAAAGGTTATGCCAAAACCTACCAAATTACATGTTTGAATAACTGTGATATAGACGTCAACAGTTTCCTTCTCAACGCCGTTCCGCTCATCGAGGAGACTGTACAGAACGAACTCGTAATGTTTTAAATATGCTATATTATCAAAGCTTTACACAGGAAACAAGACAGAAATAGCGCAAGAAGATTTGTCTGATGTCATTCATACGTATAACTTTAACAACTTATTTTTTCCAGTGACGCTTAATGAAATTCAAAAATTTGAACGTCAAAACAATAACACTAGTGTGAACGTTTTTGCATTGGATGCTCAACACAAAATTTCACCCTTGAAGATTGTCAACAAAGAGAAATATGACCATTTTGATTTATTGTTAATTTCGGATGGGGAACAATCGTAAAACAAACACTTTGTGTATATTAGAAACTTTGAGAAATGTATAAGGAAACAGCTAACTAAGGACAGGCATCGTATTACGATTTGTAAACGATGTTTTACGTTTTCAAGGAACAATCGCTGTCGAAACATTACCGCAGACAAATGGTTAGAATGCCCTCAAATATATTGCAATACATTCAAGCCAGCTGAAATTGTACTCCCCACAAAAGAAAACTCGGTGATGACATTCAAAAATATTAGTCATCACTATAAGATTCCCATCGTTATATATGCCGACATTGAGTCGACGTTAGCCCCGATAAGTCAATGTGAAAATAATCCACTAATTCAAAAGTCAGGAACAAAAAGGGTTCGTGAAAACACTACATTAATTCCTAGATCAAGTACGACAAAGGTTAAACTTCATGAAATGAACAGTTTTGCATTATTAGTTAAATCCGAGCTTCCAGAAACGTTACTAACACAGTGGGATATTCCTACAAAAATACAACTTTGTCGTGAGGAAAACTTGGCATATAAATTAATGACAAGACTAAGACAGATCGTCCAAAACATTGGATGTTTGTATAAGACAAACATTCCAATGATTGCATTATCCGCTGAACAACAGGAAGACTATGAATCAAGCATAGCATGTGCTTTTTGTGAAACACAGTTCTCAGATACGGTGATCAAAGTTCATGATCACGATCATCTAACAGGTGTGTATAGAGGTGCATACTGTCAGAAATGCAATATTAATCTTAAAGTGCCAACGTTTGTACCGATTGTATTTCATAACTTGGCTGGTTATGATAGTCAATTTCTTATACAAGTACTAGGTTTGTTTAAGAGTCGTGTATCAATAATTCCTAGCAGTTCTGAAAAGTTTATATCCTTTTCCGTGTTTGTCAACAATATCGAGTTACGATTCATTGATTCGTTAAAGTTCACTAGTTGCTCCTTGGATGGTCTTGTCAAAACGATGCCAAGTGAACAATTAAAAGAGACAATTAAAATGGTCAACGATCCCAGCAAAATTGGTCTTTGCTTAAAAAAGGCTTCCTATCCGTATGATTATATTGATAGCATAGAAAGATTCAGTGAAACATGTCTTCCCCCTCCTGAATGTTTCTACAATAGACTGACAGATACCGACATACGTGATGACGATTACGAACATGCCCAAAAGGTTTGGAAAGAATTCAACATAAACAATCTGGGGAAGTATCATGACATGTATCTTAAACTCGATGTGACACTTTTATGCGATGTAATGGAGGCATTCCGTGAAATCTGCTTTAAGAACTATCGCTTGGATCCGTTTCATTCTTACACAACTCCTGGATTATCTTGGAATGCAATGATGAAAAAGACAGATGTTCGTTTAGACCTCATCACTGATTATGATATGTATTTATATATTGAAAGCGCAGTTAGAGGCGGGTTTTGCGTGTCAAACCTTCGTTTCGCTGCAGCCAACAACCCGGCATTAGAAAATTTAGCAGATTACGATCCTGAAAAACCAACGTCACACATACTCTACTTGGATGCTACCAATTTGTATGGGAGGGTAATGTTAGAGAGACTACCGGTAGGTAACTTTAAGTGGGTTGAGAACGTAAACGATATTGACATTTTCAACATCCCTGAAGATTCATCCATCGGTTACTTGATTGAGGCTGACGTGGAGTATGGAGAGGAATTACACGATCAACACAACGACCTACCCCTACTTCCAAGAAATGAAGTCCCTCCCAACGGTGTAACAAAGAAGTTATTAGCAACGCTGCACAATAAGACCGCGTACATAGCTCACCATAGAGTGTTTGCACAGGCAAAACAGTTGGGATTAAAAATAACTAAAGTGCGGCGAGCTTTACAATTTGATCAATCGGAATGGTTAAAACCATACGTCGAACTAAATACAGCACTTCGTCAAAAGTCCAAAAACGACTTTGAAAAGAATTTCTTCAAACTAATGACAAACAGCATTTATGGGAAATCATGTGAAAACCAGAAGAATCGTATTAACATTAAACTTGTGACTACGGAAAACGATTTTCTGAAAGAAACCTCGAAGGTTAACTTCCTCGATAGGACAATAATCAATGATAATCTAGTCGCTGTACACCTTGGTAAACATCGCATTGAACTGAACCGTCCACTGTACGTCGGTCAGAGTATTCTTGATCTTAGTAAACACTACATGTTTGGCTTTCATTATGACACAATGTTGAAAAACTTTGACAACATTATTTTGATTAATTCAGTTACTGATAGTCTAATCTACCTCATAACCACCTCCAATCTCAATGAAACGCTAGCCAAACTTGCAAAACACTTTGATTTTTCTTCATATCCTAAAAATCACCCGTTAAGCAAAGCTCATCTGCCAGAAAACACCAAACGCATCGGGGTATTTAAAGATGAGACCAGCGGACGACAGATTCAGGAGCATGTCGGCTTAAAATCTAAGATGTACGCCTTCCGTTTCAACAGTAAGGCACAGCGAGAGGATGAAGATGTGCATATGAAAGCTAAAGGAGTGAAAAAATCAGCTCTAAGGAAAGATTTTCTGTTTGACAATTATAAAAGTGTATTGTTTAAAATTAAAAGTTCCATGCCAACTTTAACGTAATAAGATCGGAATCATATTGTGTTCACAGAACGAGTAAAAAAACTAGCTTTAACATCCTTTGATGACAAGCGTCACATTTTAGAGGATGGCATTCACACTTTAGCCCACGGACACTACCTGCTAAAGACCAGTCGTAAAACCGAGGTGTAAAAGTAATTATGTACACTATCCCTTTGTTCATTCGTATTTCAAAAAAATATCAAAACTTAGCAGACCTATGCGATACTCACTGTTTTCATCTAGTTCTATTGGAGTGAAGTAGTTTGCAGTTAACGCTGACTTGGTACCGTCCAAGGCGAGTGTCAGTGACATGACTGACACGTTGCTGTACAGTTACTGGATTTTATCTACTTATAGTCAAAAATGCTAAGCACAAGTGACCGCAGATTTCACTGTTGTCGTGCACACTTTGATACCCGGTTCTGTTGTATGAAATCTGTGTGCCACTCAAATAGCGTTGAATCTCAATAGGTGGACGTAAATCACCGTAACTGTCAAAGTAGTCAACTGTGTTGTTATCTTTTCTAAAACACACCCAGTGGGTTCCTTGTCCGCTTGTGCTGTCCAGGTTAACAATGCTTGCCTCGTTTTTCCAGGGTTTTGAGGGTAGTGTGTCTGGCATAAAAAACCCTCTGAAGTGTAGATGTTTAACTGTTTTGCCAATTCTGCTAGTTCCACGTTGTTAAGTGCCCTGTTGGGCAGGAGCTTTATAAGTTTTTTGCCTGTTTCACGTAGGGTGTCATGTAGAGTCCTAGTCCTTTTTTGTACGGTTTTAAATACATACCCTTGCCTTGTCTTAAAGCGATTGCTTCTATTGTTTTGTTGTGTCGCTGCAGCTCTACCAGTTGACGTCTGGCGTCCTTAATTTCTACGACGGTTTTGGTGATACCGGCTGCACCGCCTGCAAGACTACCAATCGCACTAAGTCCTGCAAATATTGGCAACAGGGGTAGAACACCACCTGTCTTTGGGAGGGGAAGCACACGTTCTTTTCTGTTAGGCCATTTAATGTTTTTTCTTTTGCAATTCTTCATCATTCTTCGTACGGATTTCAAAGCGTATAACGCTGCTTTTTGAACCGTTTTTCCTTGTACAGCTTTGCTTGATCTGAGTCCGGCACCATGGATTGCCGACCGGGCTTGTTTGACAATGCTGTTGAATGGAATTAATATGGTTTTAGGCTTTCCTTTGTGTACATTTCTACGTTGTTTACACCTTCTTGTTTTGGTTTTTACCCCGGAACAGGTTGTCTTTCTTTTTTTCTTGTTGTCAATATTTCCTCCAATTTTCGTCTTCATATTCATACCGGTAGTCACTAACCAGGAAGCAATCTTTTCTCCCCACGGAACGTCTTTCGATTTGTATCGTTTCCAAGCTTTGCTAGCTAACACGCGGTCGGCTTCCAATCGTGAAGGTAAATCTTTGTTGAGGTTATATGCAATGTCGTGCTCTTTACAAGCTTCGTCTAACGGGTTTATGGGTTTATCTCCACGTGTTAAACGCTCCTTCAATTTCGTGCCAGGACCACAGTAATTGTATCCAGGTAAATGTAGTTCGAACGGGAGAGTGTTGATGGTACTGTCGATCAGTCCTACTCCTCTGACTCTACGAATCATACTAAACTGAGTTCGTATTTAATGAGATATTTATACCTCATGAGTGGTAGTACCTCTCGTTCTGTGGTCGAGGATGAAGTTTAAAAAACAGCTTGAATAATTTACTGTTGACAACAACTTTGACTCGTTAGCTAACGTTTTCTCGAGTGTTTCTAGTAATCACGTGAACAGACATGGTTCTTTGCTGCCCAACACTATACGCTGCATCATTTGCGGACCCTCGAACTGTGGGAAGACGAACGTTATGTTTAGTCTGCTCACAAATCCGAATATGCTGCGAATTGAAAACATTTATGTGTTAAGCAAATCATTGCAGCAACCTAAGTATACACTGCTATCACATATCATGAAAGGAGTCCCCGGAATCGGGTATTTTACGTACGAAAACAGTAAGCATGTACCTAGCCCAGAGACGGCAAAGCAAAATTCGATTATGATTTTTGACGATGTGGCGTGTGATAGTCAAAACCGGATGAGGGCGTATTTCAGTATGGGACGACATAAGAACGTTGATTGCTTTTACTTGGTGCAGTCATATACTCGAATACCAAAACATTTACTACGAGATAATGCGAACATGCTAATTCTTTTCAAGCAGGACGACTTGAATTTGAAGCATGTATATGATGAACACGTTAATAACGACATGTCTTTAACTCAGTTCAAGGATTTTTGCACTGACTGCTGGAAGGGAGGACGTTACAACTTCGTTGTGATTTGTAAAGATTTTGATTTAAACGGAGGTCGTTACAGGTGCGGGTTGGACACATATTTGACGGATCTATAACACCACTCCTGTTTGCAGATAACTCTCAGACGAACATGGACCGCAATGCAAGGAAGGTGAGCAAGGGAAGGGTGAAAAGGTTGTTTGCTAGAACTGTTAAAAAGCCGCAACGCACGCTAGTTCGCCATAAAAAGCAGGACAACGTACAAGACTCTAAACTGACGCGTGCAGTTGCCGTGAAGGAAGAATTACAAAGATTGATCAAGGCGGTTCGTGGCAAGTTTCAGGAGTTACGTCGCAGTGCGGATGAAATGCGTGACTCAATGGAAATTGGAGCGAAACCATTTGTCGAACCGTTGCAGAAGGCAGTGATGGAAAGTTTGAAGACATTCGTACCACTTCCTGTCAAGAAGGAGGTAAAAAAGGAACGTAGTCCTATACCCGAACGTGTAACACCTGGATGTGGTGGTGGTGGTGGTGGTGAAGAAGAAGAGGAAGAAGGAGGCGAGTTGGAAAGAACTATAGATACGTCCACGCAAACCGAACAGTCTACGGGTTTACCGGACAAGTATCTAGGTCGCGTGGCCGATCCTACTTATAAAGACAAATTGGATTTCACCTACGGAGTGCGCTCAGAGGGTAGTGGAGGGACGTTGATTGGAAACTCAAAGATCACCTTTTCAAGGTCTAGAGTGTTTATCCAAGAAAAATCATTTAAAGCGACACGTGGTCTTTTAGAACTTCTTTTTATGAAAGTGCCGAATCGACTTTTGTTTACATCAGATGATTTATCCAAATACAAGGACATTTTGCTGCGTACTAATGCTCATCTTCAGTCTTATTCCGCCGAAAGACAAATTAATACAAATAGAGGGAAGAAATATGTCTCAGTAATTTCCCCTTTGTTTTATCCAAAGTCGTCGCAGTCTACCGCATCTACGAGCATTGAAGAACCTAGTCTGGTTAAAGGTAGTGGTGTACACCTACAGAAACAGTTTACTTCTTACAACGCAAATTTCAACACGCTAGTAAACAGGTTGAGATTGCTTGCCATGTCAATATCTGCAGGTCATACTGGCCACGACGTTGAGATTTCTCAAATCCTCGCCACGTTGCGTGAGAACAGGATAATTGCATAGGATATGGATAGAAAAAATAAGAAGATGGTGAAATTTGACAATTGTCATGTTTATTGGTATTACGAGTCAAAAGTGGAGAATGAAGAGTTGTCATGGATGAAAGTTGCTCTTGATGAACTTCGAATGCGTAACAGACTTGAGACCGTTTTAAAGGGGAAGTTTAAACATTTACTAGTTTGTAACAGAGATTGTCATTACGCATGTACTCCCTGCTTGCTTAAACAATAAAGTGTTTGTTACCTGCTTTGATTGAAGTCTTTTTATTTTTCCTTTACAAATATTCCTTCATATGAGTGCACAACAATGGTGCTCTTAAAACGGTACGAGTATTACTCGTGCACAGCTCTGACGTTCGTAATACGCCGACAATACCTACGAACGTTTTGCATTGACGTTCGTATGATAGTGAACGAGTACAACTATAAAACGAACGACTACCCCCCCCCTGAGTACCCCCCATGAGTACCCCCCTTGAGTACCCTACTGAAAGGGACCTAAAATATTTATAAGTCTCCATTCCTATACTACTAGCCTGTGCACGGCTGCCGGTGCGCTAGGCTGAATCTCGTCGGGTGTAGCTCATTTGCATAATTGGTGTGGCCAAGCTTATCTGACCGCCTGTGCACGGCTGCCAGTGCGCTAGGCTGAATCTCGTCGGGTGTAGCTCATTTGCATAATTGGTGTGGCCAATCTTATCTACTACAATCATACTTTAAATCTTGAAGTACTGCTTCGCAGATTTTCAAAGAACAAAAACGCCTTACTTCGGCGTCAATCCAGGGTAGAAGGGCTTGTTGAACCGCTGTTGGCTGAAACCATCCATTTTGTGAGTATGGTAGACGTCTCTCGTTGAAATCCGCCAGGAAAAGTGGTAGGTCCTTGACGATATGTCGTTCAATGTCCGCTGGTACTTTGAAGGAACTGCTGTTTGTAGCGGCTGCCAACATTAGCGATGACTTATAATGTTTAGTAAAGTAGTGACAATAGCGTGTGATAAGGTTTTGCAAAACGGGAGAACACTCGACACAAATCTGGAAATAGTTTTCCATACAATCAAATAAACGTTTCAAAGCATTCCAACCAGATGACTGCAGTGCTAACGAAGGTGTTGTTTGACGTAAAACATCACTATCCAATACTTGTCTGTAGGGCGAAGTCGTCACTTCATAGTTCAAAAATAAAACTGCACCAACATTGTTTGGTTTGACAATAACTGTGTCCAAATAAAATGCTGTAAACGTTTGACTATTATCCATAAGGTATTTGTCCAATATAGTAACAACGGATCCACTACGAACACCCAACAGGTCTTGAATGGTAAAGTTTATACTTGTAATACTACTAACCAGATAAATAGAGGCTTTAAAGTCACATGAAGATTCTAGTCCTATTACGATGTCGGCTTGGTTGCACAGTTTATACATTTGTCGGATTAACAGCTTTGGCTCCATTTTCCGTTGACTAACCTGATGCTGCTTCTGCCACTGCTGCTGTTCCTGCTGTTGAGGTCTAGCCGTGGCACTGGTGAAACTCGGCTGGAAAGCTATCTGCGGTTGAAGAGCGACATGATTTTGAGGCTGTTTAGGTTCATAAGGTTCAAATCCACGTGTTGGTAGTTGTTGCTGCTGCTGACGATCGACATAGTAGTAATGGACTTGGGTAGTTTCTTGTTGATCTTGTTGTGGTTGATCATAGGTTGGACTTTCTAGATCGGCAAGAATTGCTTCTAAATCCGTGACTGCAGTGCTGCAGGACGCCACAGGAGGAGGTGCTGGTGACTCGGTGCGACATATTTTTCTAGAAGAGGCAACAGACTTTGATTGCTTTCTCTTCATCTTGTTGACCTCCTTGCGAGGTGCGGTAAGCGGTACGGCTGAAACCACGTCCATTGTATCAATGGCGGATGATGAAACACAGGTCGGGAGGTAGTGGGGGTGGACGGCGGAAGAAGCAGACAACCTTGACGCGCGCACGGTGGTGGGGAGCGTCCAGCAACCTTCAACAAGTCTCTCTCTCCCTCTGTCTGCTGCGGATAATTTGAGATGACTTATACTCTACCCGTTGGGTCCCAAACCAGTTCTCTACCTCTGTAATCAAACACTTTTCCAAGATTTTCAGCCCACCTCAGTGAAGAGGTAGGGATGTATTCCCTGTCTGAGCCGTAAGGCTTTATTATAAGATGTTTAGATTTATTTGTTCCTCCTGTCAACACCGGTTCGTCTGCACTGGTTTCTACCAGATTAAAGGTTCGCGTTCCGCATTTAAAATTGCCACCTGATTCGTCGTATCGACATATCTGAGAAAGTACACTCGCGTCGTCCGTCAATATACCAGCTCCCACGTTGGACAATTTGAAACCTTTAGCATCCCAGAACTGGTTTGTAGCATCTAGATTTAGGCAAACACTGTTTAATTAATCCAATTTTGAGTTCAATAGCGTTAGACGCTCGTCTAAGTCATGGAAAGACTTGGTTGACACGAAATTAGTTTCCACATAACCTTTGTTTGCACAATCGTGTGACTCTTCAGGTTCAGCAACATATCGGAGCCTTTTTTAACGCACGTTAAAGTGAGCTCCGCCCGTGTCTAGACTTAGCGGTTGGTGATGGCGATACGTTATTCGCAGTGGACCGCAGAGTACACGTCCAAACCTGTCCCTGGGATGATGTTTCATGGCCTATCGCTGTCACAGACTGGTACATCCACTGTATGGTAGTGGGTTATATCCATGAATTGTGTTTACTGTCCATACCCAACCATTTCACGTAAACCTTCTTCCCTTTCCTTTTCAACACCTTTTCCACCAAATACGTTCCTGGGAAAGCGCTTTTTTGCATCTCCGGCTCGTAGAACGCTCCACGAATTACGTCCCCTTCCATAACACGTAGCGTGTATACCGGCGGGCGAGTTCTACGAACCTCATGCACTTTGATCAGTTCCGTGGTCCAGCTCAGAAGGTAACCTTTGGAGAAAATAGACGTTTTGTACTTGGATATTATCACAACGTCATTGACTTTTAACCTTGGTCGCATGTTTTTCCTCTTCAAAAGGGGAATGGAGCCTTGTTCAACTTGTCGGCTAGATCCCTTTTGTGAGAGCGGTTCACATCGATCGGTTTCATACCAATAGATCGATGTACGCGATTGTTATATGTCGATAAAAGTTTAGATAGAAGCCCGTTTGTGGCCCAACGATACGAACCTTGAACACCAAAGGCTTTAAACACCCAATTTTCAGAGTGCGATTGAAACGTTCCACTACCGAGGCCTTAAGCGAACTGAAAGTGCTGTTTTGGTTTATGCCATGACGTTTCATCAGAGCGGTAAATGTTTTGTTCAAAAATTCTCTTCCATCGTCGGACTGAATATTTCTCGGGAGTTCTGTTGCATTTGCAAATATATCTTCCATACCCTTTGCAACTGACTTAGCGGTTTTGTCAAGTAGCGGTGTGGCGAAACCAAACTTTGATAACACATCGATCCCAGTGAGTATGTATTTGAATCCCGCGTTTTGCCTCGCGTACTTTTTCATGTCAACAAGATCAATCTGCCATATATCATTTAAGCTTTTCACATAGACATGACGCCGTGGAACGTTTTCTCGCCTGCCTGTGAAGCTCTTCAACTATTTTCTCTTTAGCATCATCTGCCATCTTGTCAGTATCAAACTCACCTCGACAATGAACAATGCCGACTACAATATGATTTTATACAAACGTAAAAGATTCACTATTTCATTAAACTCTCTAGAATGCCCGCTGTGGCCAGCGTTCTTGGAAATGTACAACAGTCTAAGGCGATTTACCAAAGCGTTCGTTTGCATCAGTTTTACTTAATCCACTGCCCGATGGCGTTGACGGTGCTGCTGTTTTCTGTTTCGGCGGAAACAGACTTTGTATAACAACAGTGTACTTTTTGCCTCTGTTGGCATTTATCCCTCGTTCCGCAGAGTACATTTGTATGTGTGCGTTGGTCAAGACTAGTATCTGTTTGTACGCAATTAAATCAGAAGGGGTAATTTCATCCTTCTTCGGTACTTGCATTAAGAGTAGTTCCATAAGTCCGGGAGTCATTTCAAATCTTTTGTCTTTTACTATAACTTTTGTTCTAGAAAAGGAAATTCCGCTGTCGCCTATCATTGTGCCACCTTTTCCATCGGCTCGAACACCGTACGCAGTGTCAAGTTTGTCACGGTAGGCGGGAGATTGGAGTCTTTTAAAATATCTGTCCACCAGACTGGTCTCCGTTTGAGTCGAAGTGTCCACTGTTTTGTTTAACTCGCCGTCGTCGTCACTGCCCTCACTATGTTTATCCATTCCTATCGACTTCATTTCCTTTTTAATTATTTCCTCCTTGATTGGCGGGAGTGGCATCGATTGTTTAATACTTTCAACTACTGTCTTTTGCAATGGGCTGACCAACGGTTTGACCGAAGCCTGTAGATACTTTTTAACGTCTTCTACATTCCGTTGTAAAGTCCGGTACTTTTCGCAAACGCTTTTCGTAAGCTTAATAATTACCCTTTTTACAGCCTCTTCCCTACCGTAGGCATGTGCTTTCCTTACTCGACGTTTTCTTGTCTTCTTGCGTCGTCTGTCCATAGTGTTACAGCGTCTAGGTAATACTTGGGCGGATTTTGTACGAATATCTTATTTATATTACTCCGGGGGTTTCTCATGACGTCTCACCTCCAAACTTGGGGCATCGCCGACGCTCCGTCGCTTTCTCCACCGTCGACGCGTCTGTTGCGTTTCGTCGTGATGCGGCTACTCCATTGACTATCCCGTAGATTCTTTATTTCTATCAGTCACAAATGTGTCTAGACCACATCTGTAGCGTCCTTTGTTCAACTCATCGTCTTTGCTGATCACCACGAAGGAATGACGGTCTTTGTTCACACACTGGATGTAGAGGTCTTTAAATTGGTTAAAAGACATATCGCTATCGCTAACGTGATCGTCGTAGACATGTTTAAAGTTCAACTCGTCTTGTTTAAATAATATTATAAGGTTCGCATTGTCCCGCAGCAGGTGTTTCGGTATGCGTGTGTAGGATTGCGCGAGGTAGAAACAATCTATCGATTTGTGCCTGTCCATGGAGAAGTACGCACGCATATGGTCTTGTCGGTCGCAAGCGACGTCATCAAACACAATTACCGAATTCGGTTTTGCTTCGGAAGGACTTTGTACATCCTCGTTGTTTTCAAACGTATGTTAACCTATTTCAGGGGCTTTACTCATTATTTGCGATAGTATTAAATATTTGGGCTGGTGTAGCGATTTACTAAATATGTATAAATTTGCGAATCGCAATCCTCGAGTTCTCTAAGTAGGCAAAACATGAGACATGTTTTACCGCAATTTGAAGGTCCACAAATGATGCACCTAATTGAGCTCGGCAACAGAGGACCGTGTTTGGAACTGTGTTGCGAACTGTGCTCTATCAGTCTCCCCAAATCGGTATTAATGTCAAACGTTTCGCGCTGTTTTTTAAACTTCATTTCAGCCACGTCACTTGACGACTGGTGAGCTACATATATAGCGTCGCACATTTATATGTAGGAGCTCAGTCCCGAGTCAGGCTTTCGTTGATATACATTGGTTTCTCGCGGTGTTAGCAATGTTAACAGGACTATTGCTGGATGGTGGAAAGAGGCGCACTGTTCGCCGGCAGAAGCGTAAGGGTGCGAGGCGAAGTACAAATGGAGGAATGATCGGTGGGAAACGGTTTCAACATGTGACATTTCGTGAGTTGATCAAGCACGCTAGAGCGGCGGTCAGGGGACAGGGAAAACGGTCTTCGAAAAGTTTGGAAACAAACAGGCGTCGCATGCGGAGTGCGACCATTGCAGTGCTGAAGGCGGTTCGAAAGTTAAAAAAAGGCAAGTTGGTGAGACCTGGTCACCGTGGTGGGCATGAACGGATCCTACCTTTGCCAAAGTCTGGAGGACTGTTACCACTACTGCCGATTTTCGCGGGGCTAAGTGCGTTGGGCAGTCTCGCCAGGGGTGATGCTGGAGTGGCAAAAGCAATAAACGAGACTAGGGATGCCAGAAAGAAATTAGCAGAGTTGCAAAGGCACAACGAGACTATGGAAGCTGTTGCGTTGCGCAAAGGTAAAGGTTTGTTTTTGGGACGCACAAGAAAGGGTTGGGTCTGTACATGATGCCGTATACGCAATATGCAAAAAACTGCTAAGCCTTCTGCCCAAAAGGACATTGTACGATGTGGATCTTGAAAATTTGGCGCGTAAGCTTCGGATACCACATTTTAGGGGTGTTTTTATGCGTGAAAATTTACCTCAACGCCCGTGGCGAAAAGAGTCGGTCATTGTTAATTTGGACAATTCCAGTGAACAAGGTACTCATTGGGTTTTTTTTAGAAAAAGTGGCAATCTAGTGGACTACTTCGACAGCTACGGTGATTTGAGGCCTCCGTGTGAAATTCAACGCTATCTCAAGGGGAATTTTATTTCCCACAACAAGACCGCTTATCAGTTTGTTAATTCCAAAAGTGAAACTTGTGGACAACTTTGTTTAGCGTTTTTATCCATGATGGAATAAAAGTACAAAAGGTGTATTGAGTTTCATTTCTTTTAGTCATGTCATTGACGTTTACCTTTACGGGCACAGAGTCTACTCTGTCAGCTGACTTTTTCCCAGCTCAGTGGAAGTCACTGGAACTGGACAGTGACTCGACTTGGGAAATAGGCTTGCTAAACTTTGAATCTTTCAACTCTATTCCATACGTAGAGGTTGGCAATAACGTGTTTCACTTTAACAACGGTCTGAAAATAGTCATACCGACAGGTTCGTATGAGGTTGTGGATATTGCAGACTATTTATAGAAGATGCTCTGGATGTAAATTGATAATATAAATGAAGTTATACAAAAACATATGGGAAAAGAAAATATAACGATAAAAGGCAATAACAATACAATGAAAGCCGAAATTACTTCTAAGTATTATATTGATTTTGGCCAAGAACGTTCAATTGGTAGTTTATTGGGGTTTTCTAAGGAAACAAAGGTATTAGAACCTAATACAACTCATTCTGGGAATAGAACTGTGACGATCATCAAAGTAAACAGCATAGACATTACATGTAACATTATACAAGGATCCTACAGAGATGGAGAAAATCGGCATATATTACACACATTCTACCCATCAGTCGCACCGGGTTTCAAGATAGTAGAAAAGCCTCAAAACCTTGTGTACCTACCGTTAAACACCAGTTTCATTTCAGACATCGTGCTGAACATAGTGGATCAAGACGGAAACCTTATTGACTTTCGAGGAGAAGCTATTACTGTAAGAATACATATAAAATCATCCGCTTAGATAATGGGGTTATCATTTAAAAAGAGAGAGCCAACCAGCAAAGAGGTCAGTAGCTCATCAGCTGTAGAAGGATTAACAAGTGACAACATTCGTTTTCTAGAAGAAATTGGATTAAAGGTCATTAACAATGGATATACTGGATATAGCGCAGGGCCCAACATTCGACGAGACCTTATGGGAAAAGGAATATCACACGCACAACTCTTACGCTTCGTCCAAATTAAACAATAACGATGAAATTAGGATTCCTATACAACAACAAGACATTTATACTCTTCCATGCGAAAGTTATTTATATATTGAAGGAAAAGTAACAAAAGCTGACGGTACTGTTGGAACCACTGTTCCGTTCATAAATAATCCTATGGCATTTTTGTTTGACGAGATTAGATATGAAATTTCAGGAGTTACAGTCGATTCAACAAAAAAGGTTGGAATTTCCAGTACATTAAAAGGATTAGCGTCTTTAACACCAAATGAGAAGAATCTGTTAGCTGTTGCAGGATGGGTTGCACCAGACAAAAGTATAATTACTCCTGACGCTTCGGGAAACTTTGATTTTTACGTACCTTTAAGATTACTTTTAGGATTTGCTGAAGATTACAGAAGAATAATAATAAATGTAAAACAAGAACTAGTTTTATTAAGGTCATCAAACGATAATGATATTATTAAAGCATCTGCTGGAACAACTGAAGCCAATTTAGACTGGAAACTAACATTAGACAAGATTGTTTGGAGAGTACCACATGTGCGACTAAATGATGAACACAGGATTACATTATTAAGAAAGTTAAAATCAGATCGAGACATTGTAATGCCATTCAGAAGCTGGGAGTTTCATGAATACCCCGTTTTACCTTCAACACAACGGCATACATGGACTGTAAAAACTTCTACTCATTTGGAAAAAGCGAGATATGTAATCTTTGGATTACAAACAAAGAAAAAAAGTATATTAACTGAAAATGCTGGTGAATTTGACCATTGTAAATTAACAAACTGTAAAGTGTTCCTGAATTCACAATTCTTTCCCTACGACAACTTTAATATCTCTTTTGATAAAAAAAGGTACAGTGTTTTATACGATATGTACGCTAGGTTCCAAAATTCATATTACGGCAAAACAAACACACCTCTACTATCTCCCGTACAGTTTGAATCGAAAGCTCCGATTGTTGTAATTGATTGCTCCAAACAAAACGAATCTGTAAAATCGTCTAGTGTTGATATAAAGATAGAAATGGAATTTCAAGAAAACGTACCTGCAAATACATCTGCGTATTGTTTAATTTTGCACGATAAAATTGTTACATACACACCGTTGACTGGTATCGTAAAGACGGTATTGTAAAACGTTGTACCACCACCGGCACCGCCACTGTCGCTAACCTATAAATAGCGGAGCAACAATGCAGGTCTTCAGTTGATCGTCTATCGTCGCATGGGCAACATCTTCTACAAAATGAGTTCTCCATCTGTTGTACAAGGTGATGCAGAAATAGCACCGTTATTGGAACGTGATAATACCAGCGAAGCAGAAATTATCAAGGAAATAACTGCATTTTTAAAATTTGGTAAAAGAGATAGAGAGGAGGAAAGTAATGCAGACCCATCAAACGTAGTACCAAAAAGGAAGAAGAAAGTTGAAGAAAATATTCCTCCTCACATTTTAACTGAAGTTTTTTTGCGAATCTTTTACCCCATCTCAGCATGCATCAGTAAAAGTGTATCAGTTGGATTGATGAAATCATTGGATTATTCCCCTACAGTAATACTACACCACGGAACAAAAAAGGTTTTATTTTCGCAAAATGCTTGGGAGTCATTTTTGAAACATGTGCATTTAATAGAATGTTATTTAACTAACAGTTTGTGTGGAAGGAAAACACATATTCGACTTTTGGATTGTGACAATGAAATTGATATTGTTAAACATCGCGGACAACTACAAGTGCGAATTAGAGACTTGACTCAACATGAAAATAAGATTCTACTATCACGTGAAGAATTCTACGTTTTAAACTACGCAACGGAACCTATTACAAGGTACATGAGACAGTTGGTATTTGCAAACGCTATTATTAAAGAATATTTGGTCGATACCTTAGAAAAACAACCTGATAACACCATCGTGTACGGACCTGTGGATACATCTATTTTTAATAGAATACCTCATGAAGTTTGCATGTGGAGAAAGTTAAAGGATTTTGAACCACTTGTAGAAATCGCTACAGAAGCTACAGAAGAAACAACACAGGAAGAAGAAACGAAGAAACAAGAAGAAGAAGAAAACGAAACACAAGAAGAAGAAGTTAAAAAAGACTAAAGTTTGACTTAGTAAAGAAGAACACACGTGGGGTAGGCCTATTGGGGACGGTGCCCACGTTAAATATACACCAACGCGCCTGCAACTGTACGGCCTGGTATTTAACCTACCGTGGTGTGGAAAACAGTTTAGTTGATCGTTAGGTGTCATGATGAGCGGAGGGGATGAAGAAGTGAGTGTAAAGCCTTGTGTAATAGAATTTCAAGCATTTCGAAATAATGATGATAGGTTTATTATCAAGGAATTAGTAATTTTAGACTTGCTTACATTTGTAGTTTACCCATTCACGTTTGAAGCTCCTTTTTCTTTTAACAACCTTAACGCCAAAGCAAAAAGTACAAACAAATGGATAACAAACTACTTTCATCACATACATTGGTATGAAGGGTTTATAAGCTACAGTAATCTGCACAGTATTATGTTTAACTTTTGCAAACAATATTCACATATATACACAAGAGGATTAGAAAAAAAGAACTGGATAAAAAAGTACACGCACGGTGATGTTTTCGATATAACTATCGGTAAGGACTTTAACATTAATCTCGGTAATATTTGTGTTGCTGCAAAAGATCCTAAACACGGACAATCAAACTGCGCATTGCACAACGCATATCGTTTGGCTGCTTACTTGGAACAAACGCAGAAATGTGGTGGGGGTAGCGAAGAACCGGAATGTGGTGGGGGTAGCGGGGCCTATAAATACGAGGAGCCAACACCGCTCCGGCACGAGTATTATTCGAGACTCCGAAGAGGCAACATCACAGAAGACATCGCAACCACCACTGACGAAGATGGCATCACAACAGTTTCTACAAACACTGGTTGATCAATTCAACACTTATTCAAAATCCGACCTTCTGCTAACTAAAAAGTGTTCAGAATTAAAAGAACAAAAACACTACATTATTCATAACATCAAGAAAGTGGAAACCACACATGGAGAAGCAATTCTAGTTTCATTGAGCGAAGGACCTTTCACTCCAGGAGATGAGCCGAAGTTTCAAGTATTTCTTCCAAAACGATTTGTTCAACTGCTACAAAATGAAGATTTGCGAGATATTCAACCGGGGACGTTGTATTTGGTATCACACGGTGTAAGCGGCAACAACTCTACGGAACTCACTCTGCACCTCACGCATCCTTGTACATAATGTCTCTGTTTGTATTTTTTTTTTTGTATTTCTAGTCATCAATATTAGACTTAAGCTTATTGTATTGTAAGATGTTTGTTTAATAAAGAAAATATAAAAAAAAAGAAATAAAACAGCAACACAGCAGTATATTATTTTATATACTGCTGTGTTGCTTTTTTTTTAAATTTCAAATGGATGACCTTGAACTTTCATTCAGGGTTAACTTATGAAGAGGTATAAAAGAGAGGGAGCAGTGAAGTTAGTCTCAGTCTTGTCTAACACACGCTGCAGCTAACATGTCGGTGCCACCTATGAACAATTTATTTTTCGATAACAATTTGAAGACATATTGTTGCGAGTTACAATGTTTTAAAATACCAGGCGATCAAGTTGACGGGAAAGCTTGTCGTAAGTGCAAGTGTTTCAGCTATTGCATATGTAGATGTAAAACGTATCAAATGAACCGACAAGATAAAATACAAGAATTACGCCGAAGGATTGCATTACTGTGGCGGCGAATGTAGTAGCAACCATCTGCCTCGCACCACCTGCCGCCTGCCATCTGCTGTCCGCCATCTTCTCCGCCCCACCACACTTTTACCCCCACCATTTCGTTTCATACCAGAACGCTAGCTAGCGAATAGTCAGTACACCTCCGGCTCTCGACTGGTGAACATCGAGTGCTCTTCACAAACGTAAAACATTATATTAAAATGTCCATTAAAATTAGGTGTATTCATTATGACTCTATTCATCTTGCGACTTACCAAGACCTCGAGGTGTTTAGTGAAGAGTTAAGACTTCTTATTGCGTCCGGTTACGATTTATCTTTGGAACTTTACGCATCAAAAAACAACATGGACTCTGCGCAGGGAACGAAGTATCTACAGTCTTTCTTTAGAAAGCAAAGTGATGGCCGCAACTCGTCCGGATCAACAACATCGATGACAACCAACAACGGGGAACTATTGTAAACATGAATTATTGTAAATAAAATAAAGTAATATTTGTAATATGAATTATTGTTAATAAAATAAAGTAATATTTGTATTAGTACTACCTCGCACTCGTTTCATTCGATTGCTTCATTCGATTGTTTTCATTCGATATTTTATCGAATTAAAACTATCGAATCACAATCGGATTTTACGAGTGCGAGGTAGATTTTTTTAAAAAAACTTCACCGTGACCTTGAACTTTGAACTTTTACTCATTTCGTCACAAAACCGCCTACGTCACTGGCTCAGCCTCAGATGACGTCTTTCATGACTCAGCGCATCCGGTCACTCACCGGATGTGACGTCACTTCCGGCGCAAAACCTACAAACCCACACTACTAACAACATTGACAATATCACGCTAAAGATCGTGGATCAAGACGAACGTTTGGTGAATTTCCGTGGCGAACGAATAACTGTGCGGTTACATTTGAGGCGTCGACCTTAGAATGGGTTTTGTGTACGGCGCACGAAGGTCAGCAGTGGTGTGCTCAGGACCTGCCTATTTATTGACAGACACCAAGTCGCGTGTCAGTAGTAGTCGTCAGTCTGCCAGGCGATTAACAACAAGAAACAAGAGGTTTTTACGCTCTCTCGGCTTTACCATGCTGCAATAATGAACGTTCAAGATATCCTGTTGAGTGCTCCCTTCGATTCTAGCATAAGTCACATTGCATGGCACTCGCATCTTTCTTATGCCAGTATGACACTCAACAACAGTGATGAAATACGAATTCCAATACAACAGCAAGATATTTGTGTCGTACCTTCTATGAGCTACCTGTACGTCGAGGGTAAACTTTTAAAACAAGACGGCTCGGCTGCACCAACCAGAACCAAATTTGTCAACAACGCTTTTGCTCAATTATTTGACGAGATACGCTATGAAATCAATGGGATCGAAGAGGATCGTGTCAGGAATCCAGGGATCGCTACTACAATCAAGGAATACGCGTCTTTTGACGATGACACGCTCAAGTACATGAACAACTCTGGGTGGGTGAGTTCTTCTGACAAAATAAACTCGTCGCTCAACGCAGTCGACAACAATGGAAATTTCAGTTTTTGTGTACGCTTAGGAAGTCTTATCGGTTTTCCCGAAGACTACACAAAGATGGTTGTCAACGCACGCCACGAGTTGGTTCTCAATAGGTCGGCCCATGATAAGAATGCTTTTCACTGGACACCCGGGCCGGCTGTTGGGGGAGTCCAAGACACGAACGTTGAGGATATTACAGTCAAGCTGCAAAAGCTCTGTTGGCGTATACCGTACGTTACTCTGAGCGATGAACAAAGGGTCGCGTTGCTTAAACAGCTCAGTCGTGGCACGAGTATCCCGGTTGAGTACAGGAGTTGGGAATTGTACGAGTATCCCGCGCTTCCTAAGGCCAGCAAGCAGTCGTGGACCATTAAAACCGCCTCTCAACTGGAGAAACCGCGATACGTCATTGTCGCTTTTCAAACCGGCAAGAAAGACAACTTGAAAGCTAATGCTTCTCATTTTGACCACTGCAAGTTGAGCAATATTAAACTTCATCTCAATTCAATCAGCTATCCTTACGATGATCTCAAGTTGGATTTCGCCAACAACCATTTTGCATTACTCTACGACATGTACTCTAGATTTCAAGAGTCTTATTATGGTACTGCGCCACGACCCTTGTTCACAAAGGATACGTTTAAGAATCACGCTCCGATAATCGTTATCGATTGCTCTAAACAAAATGAATCGATCAAGTCAGCATCAAAATCTGGCTACGGGGTGTACAGTGAATCACCTAGAACAGAACTCTGTGCAAGTCTGGGACAACACTGTACTATTTTTCAAGCAGAAATTTGTGGCATCATGGTTTGTGCCAATCTAGGCATTGCCAGACGCTATTGCGACAGGCATATAGTAACTTGTCAGATTGTCAGGCTGCCCTCAAGGCTCTTGACTCCAACGAAATTAAGTCAAAATTGGTGTGGGAATGTTACAACACTCTCTGCAAACTCGCGTGCATCTTGGTTGGGTACCTGGCCATGTAGGCATAGGTGGCAATGAGTGTGCAGATAAGCTTGCTAAAAGAGGTTCCGGTATGCCATTCTTTGGTCCAGAGCCAAGCTGTGGCATAAGCAAAACAACTGCTTTTCACACAATAAACAAATGGTCCAGGGACTTACCTCGCCAGCAATGGCAAGGTCATACTGGTCAAGCACTTGGCAAAAGGCTGCTAGCAGATACTAGCTCTTACTTCACTAACTGGTTGGTGAGGTTGGGCAGAGGTCGGGTTAAGCAGTTGATTGCTCTGATAACTGGACATGGCCATTTCAGGAAACATCTCCACACTCTCGGACTCAGAAATGAAAGTCAGGTGTGTAGGCTCTGCAATCAGTCTGAAGAGACTGCCAAGCACATCATACTGGACTGCGAGAGACTCGGGGCAAGGAGAAGGGCTCTGTTTGGTTGTAAGCAACCAGGTGATGAAAGGGACGCTAGTATTGGTAAAAAACTCCTGGATCTCGTAAAGGGTACGGGCATTGGTTTGCCATACTAATGTACTAGGGACACACAATAAGCTTCGGTTGACGTGTGAGGATCTTTGAATCTTTGGATCTCTGAATCCGTCCCTTTAACAACACATAAACATAAACATGGTACTGCGCCACGACCCTTGTTGACAAAGGATACGTTTAAGAATCATGCTCCGATAATCGTTATCGATTGCTCTAAACAAAATGAATCGATTAAGTCAGCACCTGTAGACATACGTTTAGAGTTTGAGACGTCAGAAGACTTTCCCGACAATACTTCTGCCTACTGTCTCATTATTAATGACAGGGCGTTCTCCTACAACCCGCCAACCAGTTTGCTCAGGCTCAACAACTAGGCTCCGCCCACAGCCTATTTAAGGGGGCTCGGTTGCCTTGTCGGTCGTCATTCTCTCTCTGGTGCTCCGTCACACCGCACCGCCACCATGATCAAGAAAGCAGTGATTGATTTTGGCGCTTTTGTTAGCAAGAAGACTAACGAAGTTGTGATTAAAGAGTTGACCGTGGTGGACATTGTGACGGGTTCTGCTCAGCATTGGATTTTCAAGCCACCAAAGGATACACATCATTATTGGTCAAGTACTTACACCCCAGATCGCCGCAACGAATGGCTGAGCAAACATTATCACGGTCTGGACTTTTGGTTTGGTTTCAGCAATTATGAGGACTTACTAAACGGGTTTAACCAGGTTTGTTCAGATATGCAAGTTCTGTTTGCTCCGGATCTCGAGAAGGCTAGAGTTTTGGAAAAACTATTTAATGCAAGACGATTAGTCTTTAGTCTGGAGGCCTCAGTTGTCCTCCACAAGAAGGAGCATTACTTTTTCCAGAATCCATAAGCGATGAAGATGAAGACTAAACTGGGCGGGATGAAGTGGATTACCCAAGGGAGGACTTGTCCGGACAGTGTCTCTATCATCGCATGTACTCACCTGGATTCGTGTGCACTTTCAGCAACGCACAACAACTTGCTAAATGGTGTGCTGACAACCTTGACCTTCTAGACGTAAATGAACCTACTGTCAGGGCGAATACATTTGTCAATTGGAAACAAGCGTCACCCAGTGTCAAATAACTTGCAGATGCCGGTTTCGTACGCGTGCATTCTACATACGATGCCACCAAGTCTGTTTACTGCGGTGTAATCTTATGCAAGTGGGAAGAAAATGACGATCCCTTCGCTGACCATGATTACAGTTCACCTTACTGCAAGTTTGTTCGATTCAACATGCAGCTGAAGAAGGATCAAAAGGACAAAAAGGATAACAAGTGTAAACCCTCTTGGTGCAAGGGGGACGAAGCTGAAGACGGTTTTAACTTGCGCTACGGGAAAACTCCTGATGTTACTGCATCGGAATTGGTCAAGTGTTGTCGTGTGTAATCATTTCTCAGTTTTACAGGAATATGAGAAAAGTATCCTTTCACGATCCACTTGTCACTGCTTCACTCAACCTTCCGGATGAAGACAGAACATCGAGCCTCATCGCTGACCGTGAACAATTTAAACTTAATATTTGGAAGTCCGAAGCAATACTCACGGCTGTTCTTCAAAGTAGAATTAATCATATACAAAATTGTACACTTTCTGATCACGCAACGTGCAAACCTCCAATAAAAAGGTCTATTATTTATTTTTCTCTAGTTATTCATCCTTAAATACCGAACGAGCTGCAGAACGCAACGGTCGGTGACCGCCACACAGAGCAGCTCAAGTACCACCACACATCGACGAAGGCCGTCGCTCAGCACAAACTGCTCAAATATACACCTCACCACGGAGGTAACTGGCCCAACCAAGGGCACCGTGCTGCCTCTAAGAACAAACTGCTCAAATATACACCTCTACTTTCACCGCTACTTTCTAACCTCAGGCAAACATATCTACTAACACAGCTGTCATGGTTTTTATTATCCATTTGCGGGTCCCTGCGATTTTAATGTAGGACTTTAGAGAAAATAATACCAGGTACGTTTCGCAATTGCATCCTAAAATACCCCCGTCGCAGCAAACCTGCATACTCAGCGAATTTCCAATGAATATATAACATAACACAATAACACTTAACAGGATTCATAAGAAATAGATTCACAAACAAGTGATATTAAAAAAATATTAATTATTCTTTATAAGAATAACATTGTGGATGAGTACGCAGGTTTGCTGCCACAAGGAACATAAAATAATGGGTTTTTATGCAAATATCAATAGAACTCATCTTAGTGAAGTCACGTACCAAGTTTCATCCATATACATTAATAAATAAGCGATATATAACGTTTTAATTATTTTCCATAAGAATAACATGGGGACCGAGTACCTAGGTTTGCTGCTACGGGAACTATATTCGAAATTTTTTTTGTGCAAACAACAAATTATTTTTCCATAAGAATACCATCAGGAACGAGTACCTAGGTTACAAAATTGTTTTTTAAGCTGAATTGAATGGCGGAAATTAAAATTACATGTGAAAACCCCAAAAACCCATTTTTTGGGGTACAACATCTCCCAAAAACCCCCTTTTGGATGGTACGATTCCTCTGGTTTTCGAACTACTTTAGAGAAAATAATACCAGGTACATTTCACAATTGCATCCTAAAATACCCCCGTCGCAACAAACCTGCATACTCAGCGAATTTCCAATACATAAATAACATAACACATTAGGCCACTTAACAGGATCCATAAGAAATATATTCACAAACAAATGATATTTAAAATATTCATTATTCTCTATAAGAATAACATTAGGGATGAGTACGCAGGTTTGCTGCCACAAGGAACTCAAAATAATGGAATTTTATGAAAATATCAATAGAAATAATCTAAATGAAGTCACATACCAAGTTTCATCCATATACATTCATAAATAAGCGATATATAGTATTTTAATTATTTTCCATAAGAATAACATGGGGACCGAGTACCTAGGTTTGCTGCTACGGGAAACATATTCGAAATTTTTTTTTGTGCAAACAACAAATTATTTTTCCATAAAAATAACATGGGGACCGAGTACCTAGGTTACCAAATTGTTTTTTTAAGCTGAATGGAATGGCGGAAATTAAAATTACATGTGAAAACCCCAAAAAAAACATGTTTGAGGGTACAAAATCCCCCCAAAACCCCCCTTTGGATGGTGCGATTCCTCTGGTTTTCGAACTCGTTCAAATAAATGGTACTTTACACATTTGTGTCAAATTTCCTTAAGATCGGACCTTTTTTACGAGAATTATCGTGCTTACGAACACATATATATATATATAAATTTGAACGAATGGTGCTTTTGACATCTGGGGACCTCAAAATGAAAAGTTACCATAGTCTCGGGCTTAAGTCTTACCATGGGACCTACGGTAATAGTTTCTTCTCTATAGGGGAAATTCTCTAAAAGATAGAGTATATTTTATTTTTGTAGAAAAGCATTTTATTGAACAGATGTTCCAGCCGTATTTGAATATGGATCGTTACGTCTGCATATTGACCAACTAAACATTTTAAATAAGGATATGCCTCTTTCGATGTGGATTCATCTTTGAGGTATTAATAATATACGATTAGCAGAAAAGAAAAGTAAAAGTGTCGATAAAAGTCAAATTAAATTTTAAGCTACAATTAAATACAACGTAAAACCCAACACAAAATATCCCAAGCCCTGCTCATCGATTCTACCCGTATAAAGATCGCTTATACAACTGATTTAATGGAAACCCGAGAAAGACCTTTAACCCCCTGATTTGACGTTAGTTTCATGCGAGTGTGAGTGCGACAGAGACAGAAGAGTGTTGTCGTTCGCTGGGTCGTTAAGTGATAACAGTTATGCAACAGTGACGCATACGCCCCGCTGTGATCCAACACTGCATCCGCCATGTCAACCTTGGCGGGGTCATTGTCCCTGGTTACAGAGCTGCCTCGCACAGAAATCGAGCTGTCGTATGATAATCCGGTGAGAATTACAAATGTAATGAGTTATCTAATGTTTGCATATTCTAGCGAAGGAATTTTTGACTGTAATAGAGGATTGTCAATCAGCATCAATCAGCTGATTAAGTAAACAGTTAACTGCATCATGCCTTGCTCTAAAAAATTCTTGTCAAGCACTGTCAATCAAAGTGTTTTTAAGAATAGTTTATCATGCAACCTTTAAATCTGGGTTAACTTATGATCGATTAATATAGGGAACCACTCGACTGATAGAAAATACACCCGCACACTGTCAAAACATAAATACGTGCTCTCTGGGTGTTAAGCGGTTAAGCTGTAAAGCTGCGATAGAAGGTGTTTACACTTATTCGATCAGGAGGGTTAATAAAGTAAATTTCACTTTTTCATTTTCTAAAGGGGCTAATCTGTAAATTAATATTCTTACTCTCTGTGACAGTGAGATATATTACTTGGCTCTATCCAACAAGGTTAGTATACCTAGAAGTATTCCTAGAGAAAAAGTGTAGCCTATATGCTGACTGCCGTTTTGTCCTCTGTCCACTCTGCTTCCATGGTAAACAAACAAATCATTTCTCCACAAGTCATATTTTTGTCACCTGACTTTTAACTCGGCTATTATTACAAACAGCAACTTCACACCTATCCCCATTTATAATCATACTCAGTAAAATTAAGATTAAAGAATAAACTATCCTTGCAAGTAAACAGTGCAGATATTATTTGCAGACCTAGCACAGCTGACGGAGTGGGTCTGAGTCAAGGCTATAAACAGGTTACCTAAGAAGGCCAACACGGATAGTTTTATTGGCAGTTGGCTAGCTTAACATGCGACGTTGCCAAACTGTCCATCTAGGTCTATTACTTTTCCCCTCTTTTAACGGACGAGTGCTATATAGCCGGGATGTTGCACATCTTAGCACCATTTTGGCTCTAGACACCATGGTGTTCACCCATTACATTTCATCTATTGATGAAGCGAATGTGTTCCAACGCAGAGTTTATACTTTGCTAATGGAGGGTCACATTGTACACGTTAGAGGTACAGCCTCTAGAGGAAAGGAGACAACGCGAGTAGATATCCGAACAATCTCTTTTGCAAAGGAAATCTATCAGTTATTGAGAAAAGAGTACGTTCTGTGTGTGTATTACACCACCGAATAAACTCTCGTTTGGACTTTCTAACTTCAAAATACAACGCGGGGAATAGATCAGTTTGTAGTCAATGTGAGAACTACCTACTGATCTATTCCCCGTTCTGGCAATATCCTAAGATGACCTTGACCTAGAACGGGACTTAGAAACATCTTCATTTGGTACAATTAGAATCTGAGCGGACGTTGAATTAGTCTATCACCAAATGCAGGTATTCAAAGCCACAAGTTATTACAAACAACATTAATACAATAGGAGGTAACAAAAAATGTGTTAAATATATAATAACACATTACTACTATTTCGCAGGTGAAGGGATATAACTTATACGTTATTGTTGATAAATATGTTCCTTTGCGTAAAAATTATATTAAGACCATTGAATTCATTATGATTAAATTTGTGAATGTTCTTTGCAGTCCGATTGCTTTTATTTTTTAGTAGGCTCTGAGCGGACATGAATAGTCTATCAGCAAATGCAGGCATTCAAAGCCAAAAATTTATAATTCATCAAGTTACTCATGATATGAGATTTATAGTGTTAAAGTTAAGCTATCTAGAAATACCCCCGTCGCAGCAAACCTGCGTACTCAGCGAATTTCCAGTGCATAATATATGTCTTAATGCCACATACCAAGTTTCATAAAAGGTTAAACCAATCAAAATCCTTCGTATCAAATTGATGCTTTCTTGATCTCTTTAATGCAGTTTTTATTTTATTTGAAATATATTTTTTAAAGTAACTATGCCAGGCTAAATAATAAACTAAATAAATAATTATCAAAATTATTGTAAATTTATGGCTGGGTGGCTGAGTGGTTATCGTGCTAGCGTTTGTTCTTTGGGCTATTAGTAAATGAACCTGACAAATGAATTAGCTGTTCTTTGCCAATAACAAATCTTCTCTAGACATCTCACTCATTCTACAATCACACTTTACCTACATTCTAGTAAAACACGAAGACTACGTTCTAGTCTTAAATAGGTAAAGGTATTGGTATTCAGAATATATACGATTACCTTTACCCATTTAATAAACCCAAAATTATATTTCAGCAAGATATACTAAAAGCTAGCCATTTTATTATAATTAGGCTGAAAGTATTTGACTTAGTTTCAGTTCTTGCTACGACGATAGCTTAGCTATAAAACAAGTTGTACGATTTTTATTTATACTCATTCCACTTATGCACAAAGACGCTAGTTTCCGCTTATCTTTCATTTTACTCAAGTACATTAATCGTGTAAACCGGTTTTTATTAATGGAGGTGTTCGCGGAAAAGCGGCTTCCTTGAATATCTGCAAGTAATCGACAGGCTTGACTTAAAATAACCTTGCTAGACAAAAGCTAAGGATAGCCTACTTTGTTGTTTTCATGTTTCGTAGTTTCCCGTATTAGACTAATATAAAAACGCTTGCTCTTTCTGGGCTCTAAAACTATGTCAAGTAAAAAAAAACGAAGAACAATATTTTGCTACGTTTTAATAATCAACTTTATAATCTATTATTCTTTATACTTCTTACTCTTTATGCTTAATATTACCACCTCTTGAGTTACAAATATATATTTTTTTATTTATACATTATTGCTTATAAACAATTACGATTACCTTACAATACTCCATCTTACAGTTCGGGGCACGGTTCTTGACGCCTGGTTAGCGTATGTTTCTTTTTTTAGGTCAAGTCTATTAATTTTTTAGACTAGATCAACTTATTTACCGAATAGCTATTGTGTGTTGCAAGTATTTTATTTTTTTTAATAGAATCCTTTGCATATGTTTTAGTTTTGAGGTTTCTGTTATCAATGACATCAATATCTGAGAAAATAACACTATAGCTGTTCATCAATTCATGCTAAACTCTCTTGTGAGGGATGTTTTTTTGGAGTGATTTAAACAAATCATATCTTAATTTAACTCTTATTTTAATGACAGAGAAAAAAGATGATTTTAGTACGCTCAAAAGAAGGTTTGATAAACCTACAAATGATGTTTTAGATACATTTTAAAATCATCCAGTGTTTGTTACTGGCTATTCTAACAGATTTTTATTAGCTTGCTTTCTTGTCTGTTGGGTACAAATTTTCCAATCGATTTTTAACTAACTTCCCGATGAGCTAGAGGCTTGAAACTTGAAACATAGATCAGACGTGGATGCCAATGCAATATTAAATTACTATATTGTACTAAAATTATTTTTTAAATATTTTATTTAAATTTAAAGTCACAGTAACCTAAAATGTCAATAAACCCTCCCAACAAAAAAATATAACCTAGCTGGACTACAGACTCCCAAGAATAAATACTTGCGCCAGTCACCTATATTTTAAGGAGTGCAGGCTCCTTGACATGCTTGGAGCCCAGCCGGGTCCGAGGCTTCCTTTAATGGCAACTTGTCCCCACAAGGACATCTCTCCGGCTTTCCCTACTTTCTGACTAATAAGTCACGGGATAGTGGCCATTAGGCTAGGCTAGAACCTTGGACGACTCTAGCGATCGCTAGCTACTGGGGCGTGAACACAGTTGACTTTGACAAGTTTTAGTTATCTTGTTTGAGAACATCACTTAAATTGCGGCTAGTATTTGCTTTATCGGTTTTCAGATTGATCACGATCTGAATGTTAATTTATATTGAATATTCAATAGTTTGATGCGTTTAATCGCATATCCATATATTATAGAAATAAATGCTGAATTTGCAATAAACAACCGTAATCCCGCTTTAATTTGAGTTGCGAAGGGGTACTACAACTAGCGCCACTCTGCTATTTCATTTGTTTTAACAAGAACAAACAATAGCCGTCGCTTGTGCCATTTTCCAGACGATAAAATGAGGCGTAAAACTGTGGTTGCTTATTCGTATTTTATTGAGAGTATTTTTAGTATAAATGTTCTAACGATGTTCATTTGATTAACACTAATTAATTTTGCGTTTAGCATAAGCTGGTGTTTTTTTTTTTTTGTTTCAAGGAAGTGTTACCAAACGTAAAAGAACAGTTTTAATATTTTTAAAACCGACCTGCTGACAGGAGTTATTAAATTAATTGATTATAATTGGAAGAAGAGAGTGCTATCATGTGAGACCTACTTGTCAAAATGCATTATATTTGCTGGTTTGAGAACATCACTTAAATCGCGGCTAGTATTTCCTTTATCGGTTTTAAGATTGATCACGATCTGAATGCTAATTTATATTGAATATTCAATAGTTTAATGCGTTTAATCGCATATCCATATATTATAGAAATAAATGCTGAATTTGCAATAAACAACCGTAATCCCGCTTTAATTTGAGATGAGAAGGGGTACTACAACTTGTGCCACTCTGCTATTTCATTTGTTTTAACAAGAACAAACAATAGCCGTCGCTTGTGCCATTTTCCAGACGATAAAATGAGGCGTAAAACTGTGGTTGTTTATTCGTATTACGGGAGTTATTAAATTAAGTGATTATAATTGGAAGAAGAGAGTGCTATCATGTGAGACCTACATGTCAAAATGAATTATATTTGCTAGTGTAAATCTAAACACTGCCTCACGTTTGCATTTAGCATAAGCTGGTGTTTTTGTTTCAAGGAAGTGTTACCAAACGTAAAAGAACAGTTTTAATATTTTTAAAACCGACCTACTGACGAGATTTATTAAATTAATTGATTATAATAGAAAGAAGATACATTAAAATTCATATTTTGTTAAACATTTATTATTTTAGCGAATTTCCCCTATAGGGAAGAAGCTTTTATGGTAGGTCTCATGGTAAGACTTAAGCTCGAGACCATGATAAATTTTTGTTTTGAGGTCCCCAGATGTTCAAAACACTATTCGTTCAAATTTATATATATGTATATATATATATATATATATATATATATATATATAAATATGTGTGTTCGTGAATGCGATAACTAGAGTAAAAAACGTCCGATTTCGATGAAATTTGGCTTAAATGTGTAAACTGACATTTATGACTAAGTTCGAAAACCAGAAAAATCGGGCTATGGGAAGGGGGGTTTATGGGGGTTTTAAATTTTCCAAAAATCAGTTTTTTGCATTTTTCACCCAATTTTTAAAACACTTAATTTTGGTTTTGACCATGTTATAGAGCTTAAAAAACAAATAATATGGTATTTTGAATTATTAACCTAGGTAAAGTGGTTGCGGAGAAAATCCAAAAAACATGCTCATAAAATCTCCCATGTTAATCTTATGGGAAAAAGGTTTTTGGATTTTCCTCAGTTAATTTTACTTTAAACTTCACATTTTCTTTTACCAATCACTTCAGCTCCACAAAACAATCATTTTGGTGTTTAAATTATGATTCTACGTCAAACCGTTGCAGAGATATTCAAAGTGCTAAACACAGTACTTTGTCCAATGTTATCCTTATGGAGAATAAATAAAATTTGATATCTTGATTATTTATTAATGTATATTGATGACATTTGGTATGAGGCTTTATGTTGTACTGGTATATTGATAGTTGCACAAAAAATAAATGTTTTTTTGGTTGTCCCCGTAGCAGCTAACCTGCATACTCAGCTCTAATGTTATTCTCATGGAGAATAAATAAAGTTTTATATCTCCCTTAATTATGAACATAAATTAATAAAACTTGGTAATGTAGCTTCACCTGGTTCAGTTATATTGATAATTGCATAAAAACTCATTTCTTATCTTCCTCGTTGCATCAAACCTGCGTACTCAGTCCTAATGTTATTCTTATGGGGAATAAATAAAATGTTATAAATTACTTATTTATGAATGTATTTTTGTCAAACTTGGTGAGTGGCTTTATGTACTAGTGAGAAACACATAAATGCATTGGAAATTCGCTGAGTACGCAGGATTGCTGCGACGGGGGGTATTTTACTATAGTTTAGTTTTTTTTATAGTCATGAGGGTCAATAAGTGATATATCTGTTGATTAATTAACCTAAATACTTTTTGTTTAACATAGTGCCAATCCAACTGTCTAATTTCCACGTAGGACACGACGTGGCATCTTCATCACTGACTGGCTGGTCAGTTTAGCACCAAATATAACATAACGTTCTTGTTCTATTCCTGAACGATTTTAATGTAACGGTAAACGTATCCAAGAATTCCTTCATCGATTATTAAATATGCATGCGTGGTCAGACGAAAATTTACGAAAAAAGTAATGCAGATATGTTTATCGATGTAACAAATAAGTCTCTTATATTTACTGCCTAATTTGCTTTACATATCAAATTATATGATTCCTCATAAGTCTATATGAATAGAAACGCAACATAACACTTTATTTTATGAAAAGTCAAATATGTGATACACTTTTTAATAAAGGATTTAGCATTTATTATTACTCTATAAGTGTATTATAGTGAATAACACATTTACGACGAATATATAATAGATTTTATTTATAATGGTCTATTTTAAAATTGTTATTGACATTTAAAATCAAATCTATGACATGTTACACAATATATAGTGAAGTTTTACCTTAAAAATTCCAAAAAGAATAATAAACACCTTTTACATGCATATTTAAAACCGTATAGCGGTGATTTAAGAACCGGCTAGGTCTCCAGAACCTTGTTATGTCCCCGCCAGAGGTGCTACGTTTCGAATTTATTGAAGCCCGATTTGAGCATGGTTGCATACACAGACGGGGCACCACCGCGCCGGCGCGCCGCGGCATCTGCCGTGACATCTGCTCTTCTCTGTCTGGCAGCGTAAACGTCTTGCATGTTTTGTTAGTTTGTTAAGCATGTTAGATAACGCTTGTAGTTTGCTGCTAGGTAATGTAGTTAGTCTAATATATGTTAGTGTTTGGTATCGGTTTGAAATGTCTTATTTACTAATGAAATATGTACTCCCGGCCCTACAGGTCCCTCAACAACCTTGGTCAAAACTTGCGTTCGCAGCAGCCTGACGCCGGGTGTTTGGGTCTATGTCCCACCGGGTTTCAGTGATACTGTTGACCTTTGCAAAACCGACCTCGGCTGTTCTTGTAAAAGTAAACTCAACAACCTTGGTCAAAACTTGGGTTCGCAGCAGCCTGACGCCGGGTGTTTGGGTCTATGTCCCACCGGGTTTCAGTGATACTGTTGACCTTTGCAAAACCGACCTCGGCTGTTCTTGTAAAAGTAAACTCAACAACCTTGGTCAAAACTTAGGTTCGCAGCAGCCTGACGCCGGGTGTTTGGGTCTATGTCCCACCGGGTTTCAGTGATACTGTTGACCTTTGCAAAACCGACCTCGGCTGTTCTTGTAAAAGTAAACTCAACAACCTTGGTCAAAACTTGGGTTCGCAGCAGCCTGACGCCGGATGTTTGGGTCTATGTCCCACCGGGTTTCAGTGATACTGTTGACCTTTGCAAAACCGACCTCGGCTGTTCTTGTAAAAGTAACGTGATTAATTTTGTTTAAATAGTCGCTCTCATCCTTTTCCTAACCCCTTACAATAAGGTGAGGCGCACAAACCGGCCTTATGTCAATACGGTGCGCAAACCAGTTGACATTACCCATCTTAGCCCGAGAAATGTTTGTGAAATATAAAATCAGTCTCTTGTTTAAAATCAGTCTCTTGTTTGTTGTCTTTTGTCCCCGTCCCCAATACAGAACGGGGAATAGAGCAGTATTTTATGCTCTATTCCCCGTTTCGGCAACATGTTCAGATGACCTAGGGGGCTTAAAAAATTCTCGTTTCTTAAAATACTGGAAGATATGTATTGATTTTTCAGTGAGGGATTAATGTTTAGTTATTAAAATTATCGATGTTTAATAAAGAGCGGGAAACAGAGTAGTTTGTGGTTCAAGTGAGAATTACTTACTGCTCTGTTCCCCGTTTTGCCAATTTCTTCAGACGACCTTGACCCACTTCACGACTTAGAAAACATTTTACATGGCTAGAAAGCTAAAAGACCACCCTCTTCTTTAGTTGTGGACTTTGAGATATTCCATGCGGACAATGTAGACACAAAAATATTGTATTAACAATTTTTAAAAACTGGAGGGGGAAATGTTTTATATACTGCTACAACGGAATAAATATTGTCATAACGCTATGAAAGCTTTAGATGAAAACACTTGGCTTGTTCCTTCTGAGCTTGCTTTGTCAGAAGCATTTCTGACTATCCTTGCTTTTGAGTTTCGATTCAAGCTCTTAACGGATGAACATCTACCTAGTGGGTCTGAAAGATGTCACAGTTTTACAGGAACCTGAGGAAGGTGACCTTCAGTAGTTCACTTGACAATACCTTCTACTTCTCTGACAATGAAGACAGAAGGTCTACGCTTTTAGTGGACAATGAGCGGTTTCGTCGAAGAATAATCGAGGTTGAAACACTTTTAGCCAGTTGTTTGCTACGCAAAAAGCACCATATGAATACATGCACTGATTTAGGTCATAGTAACTGTTATAATTATACAGCGTTGAGCAAACATTATTGAAGTTTTCAGTTACGGAGCTAAGGTCTTGACAGTCTAAGAGCTAAACCCTAACTAACACATGTAAACTAGTTATTGTGCGATGTAAAACTTGGTGGGGGGACTGGTGTAGTGGGGGGACTGCCATCTGCCGCGCACTTGCCACCTGCCGCCTGCCACCTGCCGCCTGCCATCTGCCGCCTGCCTTCTGCCGTCCGCCATCTGCTCCGCCCCACCACACTTTTACCCCCAACATTTTGTTTGATACCAAAACACTAGCTAGCGAATAGTCAGTACACCTTCGGCTCCCGACCGGTGAACATCGAGCGCTCTCTCCGCGCTCTTCACAAACGTAAAACATTATATTGAAATGTCCATTAAAATTAGGTGTATTCATTATGACTCTATTCATCTGGCGACTTTCCAAGACCTCGAGGTTTTTAGTGAAGAGTTAAGACTTCTCATAGCGTCCGGTTACGATTTATCTTTGGAACTTTACGCAACAAAAACATGGACTCTGCACAGGAATCAAAGTATCTACCTTCTTTCAACAGGAAAAACACGATGGCCGCGACTCGTCGGGATCAACAACTTCGATTATAACCAACAACGGCGGAAGCTTCGCATTGTAAATAAGGACAAACATTGTAAATAAAATAAAGTAATTTTTGTAATAGTACTACCTTGCACTCGTATCATTCGATTGCTTCATTCGATTGTTTTCATTCGATATTTTTTATCGATTAAACTATCTAATCACAATCGAATTTTACGCGTGCGAGGTAGTACTTTTTTAAAACAACCTCCTCGTGACCTTGACCTTTAAACTTTCCCTCATTACGTCACAAAACCGCCTACGTCACTGGCTCTGCCTCATATGACGTATTTAATGACGCAGCGCTTCCGGTCACGTGACCAGAAGCTGTCAATCAAGTGAGCCAAAACCTACAAACCCCCACTACTAACATCTTCTAAAAATAGTTGTCTTGTTATTTTTGGCCAAGGACATTTTAAAATTTGTAATGATTGGTTTAATATGTCCTCATTATTGATATTAGCATAGAATTCTAACGGACTTGTGTTGTAAATATATCTGACAACATCTTTATTTGTATACCCGAGTAGTTATGTAAGTGTAGTGTTTCATGGTTAATTGACAAGTTAGTTAAAATTTATTTGTCAGTGAAAATTCGTCCTTTATAGTGAACTGGTGGGTGTATGGGTGATTGAACTAGTCAGTGTGAATGAGTCTGAGAGTGAACGAGTCAGTGTGTGTGTATGGGTGTGTGGGGGGTTAGTTTGTGTAAATGATGGGGTTAAGGGTTAGTTGGATATGATAGGGGTATTGTAAGATTACTTGGTTAATGGTGTGACAAGGTTATGGTAAGGGTATTATATAGTTTACTTGGATAAGGATAGGTTAAGGTACTAGGAGGGGTTTGTGAGTATGTGATGGTTTTTTATATATTATGTGATGGTATGATGGTTTTTATATATAGTATGTGACGATGGAGGGTAATGAGGGGTTAATGTGATTTGGATATGAGAGATTATTTTTTTGTGTAATTTTACAGTATCTATAGTATATTTTTGTAAATGATTGAGAATCAGAGTTCTGTAAACGTATGTTTTTACATATTAGCAAAATGTGGGGTGAATCTTGTTTTTATTAGAGAATATGTGCAATGCGTGTTTGTGTATTTTTAAAAGAGTTTATACAGAGTATGTACAGACACTGGTATAGGACGATGTCTTTGAACCTTAGAGTTTCAGTGTGTGTAGACACCTGTGACCTCTTTCACAACTGTACATGGTTGAGTGCGTGTGCATGAGTGTGTCTCCGGTCTTTCACCCATCGAGTGGTATTTAATGCTCCTCCACAAAGCTTACGCTCATTCCACAAGCAGAAGCCATGACATCCACAACATCATATACCTTGTGGGACGCCGTCAGCGTCACCAATGTAATGAACACCATCAGAGGCGAGGCGACCAATCGCCTGGTAATAATTCGATGGGGCCTTCTCTCCCCCGATGGCCGCCACCACTACCTGCCACGTCGCTACGTGGCCAACCAGCCGGGGCAGTTAGAGGAGGTCGAGGTGCGGCTGAGGGGCCTCCTCACCAACGGAGAGGTCGCCCTCCTCCACAAGAGGGTGATCCCACTCTTCTAGTTTTTAAGTTTTAGTCTTTAAGTTTTTTTGTATAATAAAGAAAATAAAAATATAAAAAAAATATAAAAAAAACAAAAAAAAAACAACAAAAAACAACAAAAAACAACAAAAAACACAACAAAAAACTATAGTTTTAGTCACTTCTCTAAGAATCAGTTATTCTTAGAGGCATCGCGCTGGTTCTTGGAGCGTAGTGTCGCGGGTTCGCAGGATCCAAAAATACTGTATATGTGTTTCCGTGAGCAAGATACTTCTCGTAAAAACTTTGGATTAAATTTGGTATAAACGTGTAAAGCAACTCTATTAAGAATTTATACGAGTCTGTCTAGAGTTTATAAATATATTATTAATTACCAAAAGATGATCCAAACATTCAAACATCCAAACATTTTACCCACCATACCGTATAAATAATACATCACAGATTAGCAGCTCAAAAAGGTAACAACAATATGTTACAGCTGGTAAATTTACAACGGGGAACTATATTATGGTCCGGTCATATTTGGTCATATTTGGTCATATTTTTAAAGACAAAATCACTATGATAAAATGAAAATAAACTGTTTAAGAAGATATAATAAGTATTTAAGATTTACGGTGCTAGTCCGTAATGTATAACCGGTTTTATTTAACTATACATTCTATATACTTAAACGTGTCAATTCCATAAACTAAGATGGAGGTCATTATAAAGTGTCTAACTATGCGAAATGGGTGGTTCATCCTTACGCGCCCAACACTATACAGCCAGTGAGCCTAACAACAAGGGAGCCAGAGAAATGACTTATTTCAATAATTGTTTAATATTATCAGACTTAATTTGTAAGTTGAGAAAAAGCTGTCTGATAAAATAAAAGTGGCTTTGTAGACAACTACAAACTTGAAGATATGAGTCTCAAAATCCTTGCTGCTCTATATATAACTATACTTGTACTGTAACTGTACTTGCTCTATATATAACTATCCGAAAATATAAATATTGTTTTATTTTACCGCGGTTTAATATTTCCAATTATTAAAACGGGGGACATGAGAGGTCACTCGGGGGTTTGTTGTTTTTAAGTTAGAAACTGTTAATCCTTGAATTGTGCTAGTACTGTTAGAGCACCAAATTTTACATTTTTAATTTGTATATAGTTACAATACGTTTAGCTCAATATATGTTTCATTTATTCGATTGTAAAAGAAAAAACAAAAATGTATCAGCTTTAATTAAGTTTATTGGTATTTAATATTTGGGTATATTCTGACGAAGGCCACCCGAATAATAGTTTATACGATGATTAAATCAAGTTTATTTACTGCCTACGATGTAGAATAGGCCAGCGGTGTACACCTTCAACTGGGTCAGGGCGCGTGCGTGACGGCGGGGAGGGTCAGTGCTCCGCGTGGCAACAATACTTGTCGTTATCACCACCTGTTGTCGTCGGTGGGCGTCTGACACAGTAGTCACACAGTAGCCACACAGTAGCCACACAGTAGCCACACAGTAGCCACACAGTAATATTGCCACAGCAGTCTTTGCTAATAGTACACAGAGAAAAATGGAATTTGAAAAATGGATATTGGTTGTCATGACCAATATTAGTTAAACCACGATTAGTTAACGAAAGTGGTTGGCCAGGAAAGGTTATCGTAAACAAAACAACAGTTAGTTTAACTTTTTGTAGTAGTTGTTTCAAGGCAACTTTGGCTATTCCTCCGAGAGCTAAGTTAAGCCCGGGGTTCTAGGACTGTCTGGGTTAAGCATTGAGGCTAACAACTAAATGAATGAAAATGAAATGGGTTGTAACAAACTAGAATATGGAGTTATTACAACTACTTTGGTTAAATTAACCAAATCCTCAATTTTCAGTCAAGCCGTTTGGTTCGGGTTTTAACAACTACTTCTAAACAAATTATTTTAACCAATGAATTTATTGGTTAACTTAACTTATAAAATATATATATATTTTTTAACTCTCTGAGCTTAGTTAAATGAACTCATACAAATAATTGTCCATATAGTAACCTCTGACACTGGTTGAACTAACTTATAAACTTGGATTAACCAATCACATTTCTCTGTGTAGTTTTTACCTGCTATTTGCTGAGTAACGTTTGTGCTAGTGAAAATGAGTGAGCGTATCTTAATTTTGGACTTGCCTAAAACAAAAGAAGGGGCTGTGTTTTTTTACAGCCGAAAGAGTGTTTGCCATCTCGTCACCATTTGGACTCGTATCTGGCCGAGAGCGAGATTACAGTCAGCGATTGAAACACAACCGAGTACTTATATCCAACAGTGAGATTCAAGCAAAATAAAAAACAACCCCAGAATCCCACATAAAAAATAAATATGAACAACTATTAACTATTATTTGGAAAAATACAAGATATATAAATTTGAAGTTTAGAGTAAGCATACCCCAACTAGTCCAAGATTTCTGGAGCAAATTACACTTGGATAACTATTTATTTAATAACCTCTTATCAGATTTTCAATTATAATTATTAAAAACCATATTGCAATATTAATCATTAGAGTGTAACCCTTTCAATATAAATATATTTTTAAGTATTCTTTATTATTTAGCAAATTACAATGAGTAATATGTTAATTTTTAATAAATTCTCTATACATAGTGAAAGTGTGCTTAATATAGTCGGGTTAATAATGGTAAGACAGTTTTGTGGATAATAATTTTATTATTTATTCAAGTTAACTTTAATGGGGTTTTTCTTTTTTCACTGGTTTGATAAACATTGAAAGCGAAATTGTGTAATTAGTTTGATTACATTTCCATAAGAACTTATAAACAGTTACTTTAGTTTGAAATTTAAATTTACATGTTTAACATTAATAACAAATATTATTTTAAATTTCTCAATTTAAAAATGAAAAGAAAAAATAGTTCAAGAAAAAACGTTTGAGGAATGTCTGGTCCGTGGTCCTGGGTCCTTGGGGAGTTCGATGTCGGGGCTCGGAATCGTCTGTAGGCGGTTGACATCGGGACTCGGTGGACTTGGTGGTTCTTCCGGACAATGGAGTTGTGTGAGCTTCCGGCGCACACCGGTGCACACCGTTCCGGGGACCGGTTCGTAAGTAGACCATGAAACATAAACAAACGTGTGTAAATAAATTATTAAATAAACCACGAGGAATAATAGTTTCAACTCACTGATTTTATTAAATTAATGGTGGCTATTCTGTTATGATTACAGGCGGATTGGTAATTTGATTAAAATGTGCGCAGCTTCTGAAGTGCACGGTGTATTAATTTGTAGTTGATTGGGTATGTTATTACTCAAATAAAAAACCTTGTACCAAAAATAACAAAATAAAATCATGGAACGTGTTGTATAGATTATCAATAAGTGATAGCCGGATTCTCTGATAGCAATTGCTTACATCTTTAGGCACTATGACATGTTTATACATTTAACACTTTATGTTACGTTTAACATAATAAACGACACTTGAAATAAATTCATTTTAAAAAATAATAGGAAGTACTCATTTCTAAGTGCTATTAGTGGTAAAAGTATATTAATTTTAACAATAACCACCGTTTGTGTGGGGTGTATTGGCCAATGTTACTCCTACATCCACGGTTGTTATGTCACAAGGACCGGAGATGGTTCAACAGATCAAATAAAGGCAATTGAATCTAAGTTGCACAAAATAAAATTATTTTTAAACTATTACCCGTACAAACCATTTTCTGCAACAAATAACCCTTAAAGCTTTAAAAGTCAAAGGGGAGAATCCTTCTAAAATATTTGAACATTTAGATTTGCCATAGGATTTGTTTTCCAATACAAACTTAAAATTTGATTCTGCAGTTTTCCTTTTAAATATAGTGGCTAGTTGAGGCTAAATTTCTTACCCACTTTTTTAGTTTTATTGGAAAACTGATGTTTGCTGGAAAATAATTCAATACACAAATGATTACATTACAGAAATATTAGAAATAATTACGGCTAATCATTAGCTTATTTTACGATTTGGCGCTGATTTTTTGGCAACAAGTTTGGGCTCCGTTGGCTTGTTCTCCATCTAATTTGTTACACTTGTTCCAGGTTCCAGTCTCCTAGGGATGGCTTCAAAAATCTATACCCAAATTTACCAATTTTCTCCTTCGCAATTATAGACTAAGTACAGATGAATAGTCTAATAATAAAAAAAATGGAATTACCCCCTTTACCTCAAAAACTCTGATGTACAACAGAACGTATTTGTTATGTTCTGGCGTGTTTGAACGGTTAGTCAGCTTCTTACTGCCAACCCCGTACATTCCCGCATTCTCCATCACCCAGCCTAGACATTTCCTCGGACCGCTAGTCATTACCACACTTGTCCCCCGGTGAGGCCAGCCGCCAGTGTCATTCCGTCGGATGTGGGGCCCCGTGATTTTGCTCCAGAATTGACACGGCGCTAGACTCCGGGAACTCAATCCGACCCAATCTATTATGAAACCGGTTTACAAGTGACAATGTAATTGCCACTTTGTTACGGATATTGTAAATAGATTATGAGTTGTATTGTGCTTTGACATTTTGACTTGTTTAATTCGGATAGTTATGAGATAGAAAGATTGAGGCGACTAAAATAATCCAAACAATCTTTAGTAAACTTTTATTCTGGACAGTAAATATATGTTTATAAAAATAATTGTTCTTTAAGACTTGTATTGATCTATTTATCAGCCAGCTATTAAATAAATGGAATATTCTAAAATATGTGTTAAGCGTGGTTTCATACATTTCAGAAGGAGAACAACTTTGGACGTCCTGATGATTGACAAATCATATGATATTATCACTATCCCCCAATCAACCACCCCGAAAAATCCCACCCAAGCGGGTTGAATATATGAAGATTGCGGTGTGTACGGGTATTTATGGGTATTTACGATTCTAAGGAAGTTTTTGATGATGGTTTAAAACCAAGATATAAAATTAGCGTACCGCCCGCTAGAGTTCGCAAGTTGCAGGCCGACATCCGCTTGGGGTCCCGTGAGCGAAGGCTCAAAAAATGTTTTTTTTTGAAACGACCATTATTGAGCAGTTAAATATCGTAAATTGCATAATAAAATATTGACTTATGTGTATTATATGTTATTAAACTGGCCGAAATTAAGTGGTGCAAGTCCGGGGCTTCAAAAATTATATCTTAAATGGTTGTTGTTGTTTAGTTAAACGACCATTATTGAGCAGTTAAATATCGTAAATTGCATAATAAAATATTGACTTGTGTGTATTATATGTTATTAAACTGGCCGAAATTAAGTGGTGCGAGTCCGGGGCTTCAAAAATTATATCTTAAATGGTTGTTGTTGTGGTGTGTTACCAGAAGCCCCCCCCGTACTTTATTGTTTTCACAAACTATAATAAGTGGAAATCTAGTAAGATACAAGATTTGTATAGAGGCAGAACGTCGCCTCCCAGAAGGGGCACAAGTGAGTCTTACAAACGAACGATAATAAAGAAATCTAGAAAGGTACAAGATTTGTATGGGGGCAGAATGTCCCCCTCCCAGAAGGGGCAGGTGAGTCTTACAAACAAAGGTTAAAACAAACTTAAATATATACCCAGCCTAAAGTGTTCCTAAAGTGTTAGACCCCTTTTATTTTATGTCTGACACCTCTTACGGGGGTTATTTTTTTATGCTGCTTCTAAGTACGTATTTCAATTATCGAAATTTCTCGCCATTTTTTCAATGTGGCGGACAGTTTTCCTTATGAAATACCCCGCATTTTATTATGATTTTAGATAGCAAACGAGATTTTAAAAGTTTTTATTCTTGGTATTTTTTTCCTAAACCTAATCAATGAGGCTCTAGAGCATTTTAAGGTTTAATTTCACTGTAACTCCAAGAATCATACAGTCGAAAGTCACAGCTGTGCAACAATAGTAATTACACATGGTTTCCTGTTCCTGTCTATACTTTGTTGTGTTTATGCACGGTTTTAAGAGTACAATTTAATGTGACTGTGTATTGTAATGGTGTTTTTATTGTTACAATGACTTTTAACGAACAAATGGATATGTTGTTGGGGAATGCCACAAAAACACAAGATCCACAGCTGAACTGTATGCCACTCGTTTTCCTAACGGGTATGAGCTTTTTACACCTTGAAAGGGGGCTTGTTTAACGGGTAACTTGGGTCCTAGAAAACGGAATCTAACATACCCTATCACCGATTTTGACCAGCACCTCTCTACTCGAGAAATTTAGAGCCCCACTGATTGGGTTTAGAAAAAAAAAATACCAAGAATAAAAACTTTTTAAAATCTCGTTTGCTATCTAAAATCATAATAAAATGCGGGGTATTTCATAAGAAAAACTGTCCGCCACATTGAAAAAATGGCGAGAAGTTTCGATAATTGAAATACATACTTAGAAGCAGCGTAAAAAAACAACCCCCGTAAGAAGTGTCAGACATAAAATAAAGGGGGTCTAACACTTTAGGAACACTTTAGGAACACTTTGGGAACACTTTAGGCTTGACACCCGGTATAAGTCCCTCTACCAGAAGGGTCGGGTAAGTAAAAGATGGCGAGACATAAACATGAAACAAGAAGGGGGTAAACAACACCAACTCGGGGCGAGCACTTACTGCCGAAGACTAGCCGAAGACTTACTACCGTCGTTGCTGTCCACGTCCCCGGCCACCGGGCGTTGAGCTGCTGCGGGCTGGGGTGGAGCCGTGGGGACTGCAGTTGGGGGTTCTATGTAGAGTCCGGGTCGCCTTTAAGTTCCCGGGGGTTGGCGGCAGCTTGGTGAGCTGGGTGTCACCGGACGGGTGTGATTGTAGAAGCTCGGAGGGGTCCAGGTGTGTTGGGCGAAGACGAGGTCCTACCGTGGAGTCGATTGAGTCCGGGGCGGAGCACAGAGTCTAGATCGCGTTTGATGGAGTGGGCGCACCATAAACACAAATCACACACTCGCGGCCAGCGGATGACTATGCGGGTCTTTCAATGCTGTTAATTTGGTTTAATTTGGTTCAATTTGGTTTCTTATTTTTTGTATAAGTTCATATTAAACAAAAATTGTTTTTATGGCCACTTTAAATATTTAAACCGGATATTCGGGCCTCGGAGATTTTTCCAATATTGTCATAGATTTTTTATACGAATGGATTTGAGTTTTGGGTATGAAGAGGGTTACGTTTGATTGATCGTCTCTGAAAAATTTAAATTTTGTAGATAGTTTTTTGTGGCTTTTGACTAAAGTTAGATCTTTTAGGCGGCGCATGGGGTGATTATCAGTTGTAAGAAACATATGAAAGGCCTTTTCTTGGGGAGACTGGGGGTTGATTTGACCCAAGATTCTGGTTTTGCATAAATTACACAGTCTAATATATCTTGGGTTTTCTAAGACCTGCGGATCGTTTCCAATTTTCTTCAACGAAAGTTTTTTGGTAATTTGGGTTTTATTGTTCTTTTTTACTAAAATGACTAGTCTATTAATTTCACTACCCAGCTTTTCGTTAAAAATGAAAAACTGTTTGGGTCTGTTAAACTTTTTTGTTTTTGCAATTTTTACATAATTAAAAAGTTGAAGTGTCATTCCCAGTGTTAAGCGCCGGCCAGTCAAAGTCCCAACTAAATTTAATCGACGAACGTTTTCATTGTTCAAGTATGCAACGGTCTTCATACACGTTACATGCTTGTAAAGTTTTAAGTTATGGAATTGGACAAATTGTGTCCAAAACCACGAGAGCGTAACCCACTTCACTTTAGTGAATTTTAACCTAATTAGAATTAGAATTTTTAATTCGGGGGGAAGGAGTTCAAACATATTTTGGTGAGGCAGAACCAACCGCGTTGACACTGAAATCAATAACAACAATTAAAACCCCTTAGCTTTATTTGTATTTGTGTTGTTGATTTTAATTTAGTTTTATTATTTAATAGTGTTTCTACAAGCATGATTTTTTCATCAAGAACCCGCTGAAGACGTTCTTGGGTATTCCGAAGAATCTTGAAATGAAAGTTGAGTGGCTCCTTTTTGAATTTAACTTTTAGAGTGAAAATAGTAAAATGTTTTTCAAAGTTGTTATTGTTTATCGTGATTTGTTTTAATTCGTTAAGCAAAACTGATATGTTTGTAGCCCTTTTTATATGTTTTTTTTTAATAAGATATTTTGTAACATTGTTTTTAAATATTACTTGAATCATTTTACTTACGAAGTTGAGAGAAGTAAGCAGGCCGGAGTTGAAAGTCGAATAAACTTAGCGTGCACCCGCGATGCAACCTTTTATACCCCCCCCATAAAACCGCACATCCTTATTTTGTCATTGTGTACACAATACAACGCTTGCACTGACCTCCTTACAACAGCCACTTCCCATTACACAATAAAACACTCTGTTTACGAACTGTGGCTCTCTAGTTGAAAGGAGAAGCTCTCAAATATAAGGCATATTTTGTATAATCAATTACAATTTTTTTGTCGTTTGATTTGGTGGCAAAGTGTGAGTTTTATAATAAATCGATTGTGGTTTTAATTTGATAGAAATCTTGTAAAAATTTAACAACAAAACTTGCCTGCTTGTTTACCAATTAATTTTGGCATTGACTGTCAATGTAGATCTGGATTTGGGCTCAATGAGACTACTACAATCTGTTTTACAACTTATATCGAAATGCGGGAGTGGGAGGGTTTGTGGTTCGGGGTTTTGGGATTTGAAAAATGAACCTAACGAGCGCGGGGTTGCGGCTTGGACAAAAACTGTTGTCTATTCGGTCCAACTCCGGAGTGGACACGGTGTAAATTCGTCTACCCTCTCTATAATTTGTTTAATGCGGCACAAATAATGTGTGTTTGGAATATACTATATAAAATAAATATACTATCCATATACTATCCATATACCATCCAAACTTATTTTTAAACAACCCCGTTCTCCCCATAAAAAGTACCAATATTGAAAATATTTTAATTACATTGACTTAATTAAATTAAACTACAACTAAGCTAAAATGGTTTGGCGGGAATATATCGGTAGTATATTTTGTTATACTTAGTGCAATATATCTGATGTAATCGCCTATGATGTTTTAATGCGAATTTCTTTTAACTTCTTTTGTGGGATATCGTGTCCTGTTGAATGGTGTGGCCTCGTTCTTCTCGCAGCCATATTCTCTGGATCGCTGATAAAAATATCATTTCCTGTTGAATGTGTAGTTGCGCCTCGGGGTGATTGCGCCTCGTTCTTCTTGCAGCCATATTCTCTGGATCGCTGATAAAAATATCATTTCCTGTTGAATGTGTAGTTGCGCCTCGGGGTGATTGCGCCTCGTTCTCTGGATCGCTGACCCCAATGGCGTCCGTCGCTCCCGTACTCCCGCACATTCCCGCCACGCCCCACCTCTGTCCACCACGGATTCCGTTGAAGTAGGTTGAACACGTCCATGTTGTAATATGTTCTTCTGATCAGGTGAAGACGCCGGTATTTTCAGATGTCCGGTGGGGTCCCAATTGGAGTTTTTTCAATCGTTCTGAATCAAAAGTATGTGTAGCGAGTTTGTAGAATCCCAGAAACGCGTCTGCTGTGATTTTTCTTGCACGTTTAAAGAATTTTAGGTTTGTGGTTTGTGGCGGCCGGGCGTTTATCACGGCAGATGTTAGTGGGTGAGCCGCCTTGACACTGGGTTCCTTCAGTTTCGTCTGGTGTAAACACTTATCTGCACGTATTATATATTACCGTTATATTCCCCGGTTAAACGGAAAAATTTTTTCGCGACTATCTATCTTATATCTATTGTTTGATACTTAGAAATAATTTCCTATGTAAACTATAAATTTGACTCAACTAAAATATTAAAATTCCCCATGATAAACTATAAATTTGACTCTACTAAAATATTAAAATTCCCCATGATAAACTATAAATTTGACCCTACTAAAATATTAAAATTATCACTAAATTATCACTATATAAATAGTAAGTGATACTCTAGATTACAGTAACCCCATTTTTAACACACATTATTAGGCCTTATGTAATTAAACACTCTACAACATATTATTTTGATGATTACAATTTTAATAGCCGACCTCGAACCATTCCGCGGTGCCCAACGATCCACATTTGTTTGAAATGAGTGATGTGAGAAAACTGGGATGGGATTGATAGGAATAATGGATATTCATAAAAATTGTTCTCTACACTACTCTAAACAGCTGTTTTATGGGGAACGCCTCTAGGGCCGAATCCCGCCTAGATATGGGGTTTGTTTATAAATAAATATTGTGTGGATTTCCTCCCAATCCGCATATTATCCGTGGCCACGGATAATAGGACAGATTTTTTTCTACCATCTGGATAAAGAGTAATATATAACTTGAGAATTACAAACAAAAGCACTATTATAATAATACTGATATATTAGAAAATATATTACTCTTACCAAATATAGCAGATTGTGAGGGGAAGTGCGTGTATTGTATGTATTTGTGTTTTATTATAAATTTATGATTATATGATAATAAGATGTGTACAAATTTAACATATACTAGCAAACCTATAAAACATCTAAAAAAGAAATGACTCATTACTCTCAAGTTGAGCCACATGTTTTATTTCTTGCGTGTCTAGATTAAAGAGGGAAAAGCTGAAGATATCCTCAGCCCCAGGATCGGAGAAATGCGACAGTTGCACAAAAAACAAAGGGGACACAATACGCTATTAGTGTAACGGAACCCGGTGACGGTAGCTGTCCTATCGGGTGAAAGTGGCACTTACGGCGGTACAACGCGCAGTTCACTCTCGCTTTCACTGCTCATGCGCGTTGCCGCGCCGAGCCACTACATAAAATATATTTTTAGAGAGGCATACACCTGTTTATATGGAACAACAGATAAAATTGGCCACTAAATTTACCACTAAATTTTAGCCCCATTAATCGAGTAGGATTATTTGTGATGATTATATTAAAGACTACTCTTTAATATAATCAGAGCAGAGCCCCGAAGAATATTTGTATCTGATACCATCAAAAATTTGTAAAAATTCTTAGTAAATAAAATAACTGGTTGTCCCATGTGGCAAGCTGTTGGCTGATGCCATCTGCGGGGAAGAAGCCATTACCGTAGTTGGAGACTATATTAACATCTTTTACAAACGTCAATTCGACCCCCGACGATTCAAAATAATTTGAGCCTGCAAACATAATAATTTTAAAAATGTGCGCAATGACTGCACACGTAAAACCGTTAAATATATGATAAAACAAAAACTATTTAAATATTTTGTTTAGTTGATGGGATGTCGTCCAAATTTTCAACTTTGGCGTTCTTAAAAAGTCTTTGAAGGAACACTTGTTTCTCTTGACCCTTTACGTAGACGGTGGTTTTTTGTGATAACAGCGCTGCCAGTTGTCTCTTGACGCAGTTGAAGGACGTGGTTCCTTCTTGTCATGGAATTCCGTGATAACAGTTTGCATTGAAGTTCGCCCGTCTTCTGTAGTCCGGAGATGGTTTGTCAAAACTATGGGTGTTGACCTTGATGTTCGGGTGTCGGGTCCTGACGTCGGTCAACAGGTTCAGGACGCTGTCGAACAGCAGCACCAGCGCGTCCTCCACGGTCAAGAAGTCCTCCATAGGTCGGGACGGGCCGAAGGTCAGGGGGCGTCCGCGGAACCCCCGTTGGACAGTGCGGAACGTGGGCAATCGTGGGCAGTCCGCTGCTACCGCCCACCATCCCGTCGGGTGCCATGTTCCTGGAGTGCGAATTCGCCAACGTCGGTGGGTGGTTTCATAAACCAGCGTCTCACCCATCAATACTACAAAGAAAACTAAAACCTGAACAAAATTTAAATTATAAACGCGTGTTACGTTTTAATTATTTCTGGACAAGATATTATGCCAGGTAAAATGTGTCGAAACAAAATAACCAACTTTTTGTTTTAAAAAGTCGTTTGGAGACTAAATTTCACATATTTATTAAAACATAACAATCTAAATTTCATGCGACACCAATTAGCATAGACGGGTGACAGACAGCTGTGGCTAATATCATTCATAGTCATACAAGTCGTGAGGTCTTGTCAAATACGCTCTAATATAATCATTTTATTCATTACATTCAGATTGACCGATTAAAAACGAGACAACAAATCTAAAAGCAATTTAAAAATTACGCTGTTTTTGTGTTCCCCATATAAATAATAATGCCACGACGACTCGGGGATATGATAATTAGCTTCCGAGGTGTAAATGTAACTCGGCCGTTATTAATTAAAAGATCGGAGCAGTTTGATTAAAATCACGGGTAATTATTTTTATGGTAAATTATCTTGGGTTATTTCAATCCTACACGAGTAAGTAATGTTCAGTAATGCATAGGGACGAATTAATGTTTATTAATAAACTAGCAGATGTACCCGCCCTTCGTACGGGTTGTACATAAGTGGCAGATTAACTAAAAATATTAACAACCCACATAATTTTACAATACTAAAATTACATTTTACACTTTTAAAGTAGAATTAAAGTTAACGAAATATACTATGGCAGATAGTTCTGGTACTGCTGGGTACTGTTGCCAAGTCGAGGAACTCTGTCGGGTAGTGAACGGTGTGGTTTTTGCGACTCCAAATCGGAACACGTAACACTTTGGATTCGATTTTAGAAATAAAAGAACTATCGAAATATTAACCCTGTTTAATTAAACATTTTAAATACTTTGATACATTAATCTTTACATTCCAATAAATTAATAGTAATGTAACGAAACATTAAACTTTAAAAACATTGACAAACCACTTTTAAAATCACCAGTCTTGCCAGGTCCTGTTTTCAATATAATTGTAAATATTTCTAGGTAGTGAAAATGGGTTATAACCACTTTTAAAATCACCAGTCTTGCCAGGTCCTGTTTTCAATATAATTGTAAATATTTCTAGGTAGTGAAAATGGGTTATAACCACTTTTAAAATCACCAGTCTTGCCAGGTCCTGTTTTCAATATAATTGTAAATATTTCTAGGTAGTGAAAATGGGTTATAAATACTAACTGGTTGGTCGGCGCTCTCAAGGCCCCTTGCTTCGTGGTCTCAACGGGAGCGGGGGGTGTGGGTGTGAGGGGTCTCAAACGTGGCAGATGGTCGTGGAATTCGTTTAATAGTGATAAGTAGGCCCAGCATTATTAATCTCCTGAAAAACAATAGCTTCGTGTACAACTTTTATATATTAGTCTGTTCTATATTTTAACGTTCCAAAAATGTCTTAACAGAATAGAATATTTTTATTTTCTCATAATACATAACGAAAATACATAGTTGTAACTTTATTTTTAATCACACGGCTTGTAACGGAGAAGTGTGGGCTAAGTGTGGAGGGGGGGGGGGGTTAATGTGATGAGGATATAATAGATTTATTTTGTGTAATTTTACATACTCTTTTATCTATTACTCTGTTATAGTATGCGTATATTTTTAATGTATCTATACTGGATAGTATATTTTTGTAATTTTCAAAACTAAATGATTGGGGTAAGTTTTTTAATTGAGAATCTTTTAGAGTTTTGTAACCGTATGTTTTACATCTTACTGTAGCAAAGTCTAGTATGGGGTTATTGGGAGATATATCTTTGAATAAACCTAGACGTGAAGGGTGAATGAAATCTTGTTTTGTAAACGAATCGGTTTTAGAGAATACGTGCAATGCGAAGGAATCGTTGTCTGTGTATATGAGATCGAAGGGGGGAAAGGTTTTCTTTAATTTATTGTAGTACATGTCGTACATGTATCTCTTACTTAGATCTAGTATTGAAAAACCTAAACATATTGGCTTATTACAACGAACCTTTCTTTTTGACATAAAGACTACGTAGTTATTTTCGTTTAATATTAATCTGTCTACAAAGGTGGGCTGTTTTATTAATCTCATAAGTTTTCTAGTGTTGTTGTACAGGAAGTGTTTATTTAAGTTATCGGTTACCCTTTCTATTGATTTACCATATATCAGTTATGATTATAATAGTATAATAGAGGTATCTCAAACTTTAAACTCGCATCATACATTTATATCTATAGGGATATTAATATAATAATTGCAAATATAATTAATATAATAAATACCGTCTCATATGTTCATACTAAATTTATTCAAAATCGAACGGTTACAGTATAAGTTTCAGTTTCAAAATCAAAGTTTCAGTATAAGCGGCCTCGTATCTAAAAATAAACTGTACACCCACCTTATTTATCAGTCTGGGTGCCACGTTGATGTTCGGTGGAGTTCCGCAATCTCGTCAGTCAGTCTGGGCGCGCCCGTTGCTTGGTGTCCTCAGACGATCGGCTTCGGCTACTAACTAGCGTAAGAACGGAGTCCGGCTTTTAAACCCCCCGCTCGGAAACCGCCCCCCCCGCGGAAGAAGCTATTACCGCAGGTCTCGCGGTAAGACTTAAGCCCGAGACCACGATAACCGTTTTAGGGTCCCGGGATGCCAAAAGCGGCATTTGTTCAAATTTATATATATGTGTGTGTCCGTTACCGCGATAACTTTTGAAAGAAGCGCCCGATTTTGATACAATTTGGCACAAGTGTTGAGAGTAACATTTATGACTTTGAGTTCAAAAACCAGATCGTTCACAGAGGAGAATGATTGGTTAATCCAAGTTTTAATCCAAGTTTTTTTATAAGTTAGTTCAACCAATTTCAGAGGTTGGACAACTATTTGTATGAGTTCAATTAACTAAGCTCAGAGAGTTAAAAAATATATGTTGGAACAAACAATTTTATAAGTTAAGTTAACCAATAAATTCATTGGTTAAAATAACTAATTTGTTTCAAAGTAGTTGGATTAATCACAAATGTAGTTGTTAAAACCTATATTGTCTAAGTTGACCAAACGGCTTGACTGGTTAAATTAACCAAATCCTCAATTTTCAAAGTAGTTTGTTACAACCCATATTCATTTAGTTGTTAGGCTCAATGCTTAACCCAGACAGTCCTAGAACCCCAGGCTTAACTTAGCTCTTGGAAGAATAGGCAAAGTTGCTGGGTTCTACGTTCCGTCTAGATCAAGGATTATGCATTCATGAGAAAGGGGGGCCTAACAGTTTTATGAGGACGAAATGAATGATTCAAAAGAAATTTTTTACAAAGACCTCCATGTACTAGGATTGTAAATTAATTAATTGTTTGGATCAAATAACTTTAATCATAAAAGGAAGCTGGTAATTATATGATAACTTACCTTCAAAACGTGGTATTAAATCGTCCAACCCCCAACTTATTAGAGTAGTTTACAACTAAGTTGACTCGAATAATTTTAAAATATTCATACAAGCGGTGGACTCATTTATATACTTTTAGGAGTAATATATTGCTGTCATGTCTATGCACACGTACCTCTCGGGTTAAAATAAATATATCTAACCTATATCAATTTCTGTGTCAGCTTACAATTATTAAGTTCTAAACAGAGTTTTTAATATTTCAATGATTAGCTATTAACATTTAAAATACGGCTGAAACATAATATGCTTATACCTTAATTTTAAAAACAGTATAACAGTATTATAACAGTATTATAACAGTATTATAACAGTATACCAGTATTTGGAAAAATAACAGTATACCTGCATACTCAGCCGCCATGTTATTCTTATGGAGAATAATTAAAATGTCATATTTTGTTTATTTGTGAATGTATATTGATGAAACTTGGTAGGTGGCCGTAACAGGCCACAGTAACTTTAATGAATAATTTGCAAACTAATTACTTTAATACTAAAAACATATTTAAGGTTTAATATGACGAATTAAAGTTGTGTCAGTTAAAAGCGTTTCCCCAATGCGATACTACATAGTATAATATATAAAAAATATATACAAAATTATAATTTTAGCGAATTTCCCCTATAGGGAAGAAGCTATTACCGTAGTCGGCATGGTAAGACCCGGGACCATGATAACTTTTCGTTTTGAGGTCCCCAGACCCCAAAAACACCAGTCGTTCGAAACTGTGTGTATAATATATATATGTGTGTCCGTTAGCACGATAACTCTCGTGAAAATGATCCGAGTTTTATGAAATTTGGTATAAACGTGTAAAGCAACATTTATGATTTTAAGTTCGAAAACCAGCCAGATCGCTCTATCCAAGGGGGTATTTTGGGGGGGTTTTGTACCCCAACAATGGGTATTTTGAATTTTTGACATATCATTTTTGAAGTAGTCAAATATTAGTTTTCCCCATTCGATTCAGCTTAAAAAAACACACAATTTGGTATTTCGATCATTCCTCTACGTCAATTGGTTACCGAGATATTTAAAGTGCTAAACACCGTACTTGTCTAATGTTATTCTTATGGAGGAAAATAAAAATTTTATATCTCGCTTATTTATGAACGTATACTGACGAAACTTGGTATACGGCTTAATCTGGTTGTGGACCATTGATATTTCCTCAAAAAAAACTTTTTTGACAAAGGCTCCCGTAGCAGCAAACCTGCGTACTCAGCCCATTCTTATGGAGAATAATTAAATGCTATGTCTCCCTTAATTATGAACATAAACGAATAAAAACTGGTATACGACTTTACCTAGTTAAGTTCTATTGATATTAGCATAGAAATCCATTTTTTCTATTCCTTGTTGCAGCAAACCTGCGTACTCAGCCCCATGTTATTCTTATGGAGAATAATTAAATGCTATGTCTCCCTTAATTATGAACATAAATGAATAAAAACTGGTATGCAGCAAACCTGCGCACTCAGCCCCATGTTATTCTTATGGAGGACAAGTAACGTGTTATCTCCCTTAATTATGAAAATAAAGCAATGAAATTTGGTATGTGGCTTTGCCTAGTTGTTATATTGATATTTGTATAAAACCCCAATTTTTGTGTCCCCTCCTTCAGCAAACCCGCATAATCGGTCGCCATGTTATTCTAATGGAGAATAATTAAAATGTCATATTTTGTTTATGAATGTATATTGATGAAACTTGGTATGTGGCTTTATTTGGTATTAAGATACATTTATATGCATTGGAAATTCGCTGAGTACGCAGGTTTGCTGCTGTATACTGTATTCGATTTTATTTAAACCCCGGTATAGTATAAATGTATAATGATACTGTATTACAAACTTAAGAAAACTAAGCAAATTAGATAAATACTTAAATTTGAGAATTAATAACCAATTGTCCACGTTTTCAAAATATATAGTCTTGTAATACACGTACTGTATAGTAAATGGGGTGTCGAGTTTGTGGGACTACTGTATTTACTATTGCATTCACAGACACACACACACATATATATATAAACCCCCAATATTATTTTGTAAAAATATACAATCTTGAACGAATAATATGTTTGACTCCAGGATCTCCAAACGAAGCGTCTGGTTGTTATAAAACCACTTTCAAACAAGTTTTAATGCCAAAGTGACCCGCAGGTTTCGCGAAACCCAACACAAACCAAACCCGCCACCTGCCACCTGCCGTCACCCGCGGGTTTCGCTTGGTGTTGAATCCAAGGTGGCCCACAAGTTAGAAATTCAACTGCTATCGGCCGTTTCAAAAAAGTTGACCCCAAAAACATCATACAAACGGATACAAACGGATACAAACGGATACAAACGGATACAAACGGATACAAACGAATACAATAAGGGGTTCACAGCCCATATAAAAAACCAGTTTTATACACATTAAAATATATAGATTATCACCTAGATGTTATATTGGCAAATATAAATGAACAATAAGTGTATACACGTTAGAATAATGTCAACTGTCCCCTCAACTCCACAATATCTAGTGAATTTGTTCAATATATACCACCAAGTAACATAACCATTTACCATAACCTTGTCATATTCATATTCCACCATTAGCCAATGTAAACCTTAATAACACCCTTTACACCCACCCATTCAATAACTAACCCCCCCAACCACAGTGACTCGTTCACTGAATAGTTCACTGAATAGTTCAAACACCCATACCACCCACCAGTTCACTAAGAGACGAAATTTCAATCACAAATATATTTAAACATAAATGTCAAAGAACCATGAAACACTACAATTACATAACTACTTACCCGAGCAATTCCAAAATCAAGTTCATTTTTGTTCGTTTTTATTCAAACTATAAATAAAATAGATGGTTTTCGTTTATCTAGCTTTAATATTCGTTGTATGCCTTTCCACTTGCTCGGTGTATTACGCCAAATACCGCAAAACCCGAAGATAACGAAAACCTCACATAAGCGACAAAGATGATTTAAAACAAATTTTAGATAAACTATCCCTTATTAAAGTGGACAGTATGGAATATTTCAAAGGTTATATGAGAGACTAACTGAAAATAGAACTACAATGTTGAGTTTACTTAAAACCCTTAAAGAACGGGGGCCCACCGGTTGATCGACATGTTAGTTGGTCTCAGGGACAGTTGGTAGGGTTTTAAAAAATAAATATTAATAATTAAATAAAGGACTGAAACGCACTGAACGACATGTTAGTTACTCACAGGGACAGTTCGTAGGGTTTTAGAAAATAAGTATAAATAATTAAATAAAGTCCTGAAACCCACTGATTGACATCTTAGTTGCTCCAATGGACAGTTGGTAGGGTTTCAAATAAATAAATGTAATAACAGATGGGCTACTTGCTCGATGTACCAGTTGCTCGCGCCCCCTACTCCTTGTCTCGAAGAGAGGGGAAAGGCGGATTTACGCGCGGATTTACAGGAACAGTCCACTCCCATTCATAGCTGTAGGCGCGCCCAAGTAGCGGAGTAACGTAGCGTGGAGCAGATAGTCACTGAGCAGAGATACCAACACTTACAACCAAAATTTCCCGTATGATATCAATTTACCCGTTAATATGACTGTATTTATATGACACAAAATAGAAATAGGAACGAAATGGTGTAAATTATTTTATACCCATAATATGTTATGATTGTATCAGATATGATCTATATATATGTATATATCTTATACATACGTTAAGGAGTAATTTGATAGACAATGCCTCCGTTAATTATGAATATATAATAACGATTGATGTTTTCCCTGATTCGTAGCCACGGCCGGAGTTAGTCATAGGCTACATAGGTAATTGCTTAGGGCCCGATCCACAAATTGTCCCGTACTACACATAAATCATAAAAACCTAAAACCATCCTCCAAAAATTTAGTTAACCTTGGCGGTGGACAGCAATGGGCCGCACCACATGGTGTCTACACACCCTAAATCTGGTTCTGAACGTAGCTGGGCATAAAGGGTTTCGTCAGTTACGTTCTGAAGGGTACTGCCCCCCCCCCCTAGGCTACATAGATAATTGCTTAGGGGCCCGATCCACAAGGTGGCCCGTATTACACATAAATCATAAAAACCTAAAACCATACTCCAAAAATTTAGTTAACCTTGGTGGTGGACAGCAAGGGGCCGCACCACATGGTGTCTACATACCCTAAATCTGGTTCTGAACGTAGCTGGGCATAAATGGTTTCGTCAGTTACGTTCTGAAGGGTACTGCCTCCCCCCCAATTCAATATCAATCTGTCTATGCTATACTCTAATATGAATAAGGTTATAGCTTGCTTGTAAATTTGAGTTTTTAAACTACTCCAGTGATGTCCTAAAGTGTAGGAAATATCAAACTTCTAGGTTAAAAATAAATTCCAGGCAGGTGTCATTCTCTTGATAAACTCGAGTAATGTAATAAAAGTAATAATAAAACTAAAATATATTATGTAAATGTACCTTATGGATTTTAAAATCAAAACTAAAGAATCATAACAGTCAGTCGTAACTCTGAGGTTTAATCAATCAGTGTATTGTAAAAACTATTGAATGAAGAATAAATATAAAGCGGTACGAAATGAATAAAAGGGATATTGAGCTATAATAACAACTGGAGTTACCTCAAACATGCATAAAAAAGACAAATATAAGCTAAGCAAATGTGCTCGCCATTAGGAGGACGTGGTGTAACATTAGGGGCTTACTCCATTCATAAAAACAAACTGCTGTCTGACAAGGAAGAGCAAAGCAAGGGGAGTCACCATACACTACCGAACCCCGATGCGAACATCATCGCGAACATTTCTTTGATGTGTCGCCAGAAAACCGACTCCAGGTAGTTCGCCCCGAACCAATTTTTGTTCGCCCAGAAGTTCGCGTCGGATTTCGGAGTCCACCTTACACTAACGAACGTTCGCGTGACGGTTCGCGTCGGGGTTCGGTTCGGCGTAAGGTTCGCTGGCGGGCTTACATCGAACAAGACTTTGGACCGAGCACCGAGCACTCTCGAGGCGGTTTTTTGTGGAAAGATCAAAGAAAGATCGGTCCGATGTCTTGTTCGGGGTTCGGTAGTGTGTGGTACCTCCTCCACACGCTGCTCCGAGCGCCGTCACGAGCCCCTCGGCTAGCGCTACGATGGTGAGGGTTGCAGTCTTGACTGTTGTCATTTTAGTTTCAGTTCATTAGTTTATGTAACGTAGTTTGCACGATGGAGTGGTCTGAGGTAAACACTTTGTTGTTTACTTCCGAGTACAAAAATCGGTAAGTTTTATGGGACTTTTCCCATCCTCTTAACTTCCACAAAGTGAAAAGGAATGACGCTTGGAGAGATGTGGGTAAAATCGTAGGGTGGTCAGTGAAATGGGTGAATGGGTAAATGGGTGAAGTGGGGGAAATATACTCACAAGTATTCGGCCGACCTGCACAACGGCAACTAAAATCGTCCCCACCGTTTTTACCCCGCTCGTCTGTCCGATCCGATGTCTTGTTCGGGGTCTTGATCGGGAAGAAGTTCGGACTAAATTCAGCTGCCTTCGTGCTCCCTGCTCCCTGTTCGAACCGATGTCTTGTTCGGGAAAAAGTCCGGTAGTGTATGGCCTCCTTAAGTTGACCAGACGTCCCGTTTTCAACGGGATAGTCCCCTTTTTTGTGATTTGTCTCGTTGTCCCGACCAACGCTCTCGGGGCTTTAATTACTTTACCTCCTCTACTTGGGTTCTGTCGTTCTTTCACCTTTTCTATACTAAATTAAAATATAGTAAATATTTTACAGCATTGAGTTCATCCCAAATTTCATGTTCCAAAGCAATCACGCTCAGCAGTTTCCGGTGTTGCTCGTGCACGATCGGACTTTTCGGACAACTCCAAACTGCGGCATCCCATCCGATAAGACCAGACAACGACGGCTGTCAACAGAATGATCGGTTTCCATCGGCCGTTTTTGGAATTAATAAAAGAGAAACTAAATATTTTAGAAAATATTCCTTCATCAGAAAAGTTGAAAATTAAGCATAATAATAGCTAAACGTAGGCTGTGTTTATGTTTTGCCTTAAAACAAAACTTTTTGTCTTATCTTTTGTTAACAACATATGTAACATTTTACTTACATTTGTGAAATAATTTGGTTTATTCCCAACATTGTCTTATAAAGGGTTATAAGATATAGTATCTTATAACTATGTCGTTGCTTTATCCATCGTCTTAATTTGAAAGCTTAGTAAATAAAATACCACTACAGAAGAATAAGTTTGGCTATGATTTCTTTGCTTGCGTCCCTTTGTTTACTCTGGCTTCCTAACGCCAAAAAAACTACTATAGGCCCATAACAAAGTAAAAATTAAAAGTAACAGTTTTAACAGTGAAGTAGAATAAGATTGGCAATGATTTCTTTGATTATATCATGTTTTTTCTCTAGCTTTCTAACCCCAAAACAAACTACTGTATCCAAGTACAAATTAAAAGTAACAGTTTTAACAGTGAGTTTTAATAGTCACACAGCTTAAAAAACTACTCCTAAAGTTCCTCAAAACAGACAAAACCCCACTATTTTGCTCCTCATTTTCCAAGATTTTTCACAGGACCCCCCTTCCCACACTCCCCGGGTCCATCCATCCCGTTTTCATAGAATCCAAATCTGGTCACCTTTTTACCAATACACCTCGCCTTCCTTTTATTCATTGTTAGGCGGAGATTTACAGTAAAAGTAAATGTCATAATAGTTTATATTTGGAGTATAAATAGTAATAGTACTCTCATATCGCTGTTTATTTGATCTTTACTTTTCACTTTAAGTACAATGGGAAAAGTAAAACAATACAAAAATATCAATATAAATAATAATTTAATCGCTATAATCAGTTGGATATAGTACAACCAAGTATATTTTTCTGATAAATTCTGTGATGATATTATCTTCTTGTATTTTAGCGATTTTAAAAGTGCTTCGTACCCTATTTCAGTTGATTGCTAATTGTTATATTGTTTTAAAAAACTTTATGATACACTATTTTACCGATAAATCGGAGTGACGTGCAGCCGACCGGCCTGAGCGTAATCTAATTTTTGTTAAAGGTAATACAAAACCAGCAACATTATGATATAATATTATATGTATTTGTATGTAAACCAAATATACCTATGCAGATACAATATTCAATGCATTGAATCATATTAAAACATATTTGTGTCAATGAGGAGTTAACTATTAGTGCACCTACAATAATAATTGACGTATTCAATTATTTGGCAGATAATTAAGTTCTTAGAGCTGCAAGATTGGGGGGGAGTGGGGGGCGCATTTTTCGGCTCTGGCACCCACGCTGACCGGACTCTGCGCACGCCTATGCTGTCAAAGTAATACTCATGTTGTACATGATTATAACATGTGGTTTCCTGAGAGCAGAGATTTGAGGAAATAGAGTAGTAAAATAAATCAAAGGGACATTGAGCTATAAATAGCAACTGGAGTGACCTTAAAAATGCAGAAGAGAGGCAAATAAGTTATACAAATCTGATTACCAGTAGGGGGAATTAGTGAAATATTACTCCAAGTCATCTAAACAAACTGACTGGCCTTCTCCCGAGCAAAGCTCGACCCCCATGTTCTGAGGGTCACATTGGTTTCCGGCACATTGAGGGCACATTCAGAACTTTCTAAGAATGTCCCTAGAATATTATGTGCTGTCTGGGTATACAGATTACAGTTACGCGACTAACATAATACATTTCATACACATACCAAGCCACATACCTTAGCCACATACCAAGTTTCATTAATTTATGTTCATAATTAAGGGAGACATAAGATTTCGCTTACTTATTCTGCATAAGAATAACATGGGGGCTGAGTACACATGCGTTTGCTACTACGCGAATCGTCGGTAAAATATTGTTTGTTTTTTTTGGTGGAACTAACAATAGACCACAACCAACAACCATATGAAGCCGTATACCACGTTTCGTTAGTATACGTTCATAAATAAGAGATATTTAAAACTTGTCTTATCCTTCATGAGAATAACATTGGGCAGCGAACTGTGTTTAGCACTTTCAAAATCGATGTAACCAATTGACGTAGAGAAATTATAAAGAATTCAGTGGTGAAAACTACAATTTTATTTGTTAAAATATTACTTGTAAAACTTCAAAAAAAATGTTTGGGGAGAAATTACCCCCCCACCCCCCCAAAAAAATACCCTTCGGATGGGTGGAACTGACTGGTTTTCGAACTTAGAGTCATACCTTTACACGTTTGTACCAAATTTTATCAAAACCGGATATTTTTTACCAAATTTAATCAAAATCGGATATTTTTTACGACAGATATCGCACCCACGGACACAAACACACACACGCACACATACCCATACATAAAGTTATGAACGAATTGTGTTTTTGGGATCTGGGGACCTCAAAACGACTAGTTATCATGGTCCCGGGCCTAGGTATTAACAGGCTGTCTACGGTAAAGCTTCTTCCCTACAGGGGAAATTCGCTAAACGGGTTGTAAAGGAGTTAATTTCTTTTAATTGCAATATATTTCACTGGACGAATTTATACTTTCAAGGTTTATTTAATACTAGCAATTACCCGCGGCTTCACTCGCGACAAATTCTGACAAACATCTACAGCTGGTAATTTTATAAATGAATAGCTGAATGTACCCGTTCTTCGCACGGGTTAGAAAGGTAAGTTAGCTTGAAACAGCTGTTCTTGCTTCTGTTCTTTAAGCTGTCAAATGGAAGTGTCAACAGCTGTTCGCATTACAGTTTCTAGATGTTTACTTTCTTCTGAAATGTAAACATTGAAACTTAGGGCGTTCACGGGGCGTAGCCCGAAGGGATTTTAAGGAAGTGAATAGGCCTATGTGTTGCATGGGCTGAAGATGAAAAGTGTAAAGCTTGGGCTTTGTGTAAAGTTTCAGCCCAGTCGGTTCAGTAGTTTTTGTGTTTACCCGGAACATCAGACAGACAGACAGACAGATAGAGAGACAGACGGACATACAGACAGATAGAAACCACCTCTTCTTTATAACATTATAGATAGATAGGTATACTCGCATAAGATCTGCATTGGAACTTACAGGACCCGTGGGGTGAAACCCTAAGGTTGGATGTGGACATTATCAGGTTGGATTTGTGTTGTTATTACTATTTGTTAATGCAATATCTAAGCTGTTCATTCAACAGTTCATGCAACGTTTCAGCTTAACCGGTCCAGTAGTTTATGCGTGATGGAACTACAAATATCCATAATTTTAAACTTTCACATTAGTAATATTAAAATTAGAAGCATAAAAGTTTGCATTCTTTGTTAGCGGTCATCAATAAAGAAGCAGATTAAAATGCAACATTTAATATAGTGTATTCAAATGGAATCCCAGCCCTTGCAAATTGTAATGTATTACAGCGAGATGACCCTGCAGTATTGGACAATACCTTGTACGTCTTGATTCCATAATTAATTACAATTACCAATTTACAAATGTAACAACTTCAAGCAACGATGCGTTCCATTGTACTATACACGTTTTACGGCCGCTTTCCCCATCTACAGGCGTTTAAACCTATGTAAAAGATAATAAGACTTCCCCAAATTGTAGCATACTGTATTACTACTATGCACATCCAGCACTCCATTTCCCACGAGGCCAAGTAAATATGCAGTTACCGAGAACGCCAAATTATAAGAGGTGCAAATACAAAAACAACACGCTGACTAAACTGCCCCCGTTTCTAGAGCAACTAGAGGCACCACATATACAAAGTCTCCACTTCAGGAGGTTCGCGCCTCTTTTTAGCTGCTAGTGTGTGCAGCGAACTGTCCAATGGGCGCGGTCATATTTTGAAATCACAACTAACCAATACAAATTATGCCGTATGGTGTTGTACTGCGTAACAAGTTAGTTGGACGTAGTTCTCCAAAGCGCCAAAAGGTAGGAGCACAATTCAGAGAGTAAGATGAAGTAGCAATCGTTGCCGTCGGAACTGCCTTATACGCCGCAACATCGGGGAAATTTTGTTACAAAGTTCAGCAAATTTCTTACCGCACCTGCGTCCTGCGAGGTCCCGTGGTCCCGCCGGTCAAACATTGAGTTGGTGGTGGGACTACACACTTCCGCTACAAGCCTCCGCCTCGCCCCTCTTCTTTGGAAGGCAGAGTGGGGGGCGCGAGCAACAGGTACATCTAGCAAGTAGCCAATCTCTTTTTACATTTATTTATTTAAAACCCTACCAACTGTCCATGCGAGCAACTAAGATGTCGATCAGTGGGTTTCAGGACTTGATTTAATTATTTATACTTATTTTCTAAAACCCTACCAACTGTCCCTGTGAGCAACTAACATGTCGTTCAGTGCGTTTCAGTACTTTATTTAATTATTAATATTTATTTTTTTAAACCCTGCCAACTGTCCCTGCGACCAAATAACTTGTCGATCAACAGGTAGGCACCCTAAAGAACATTACGATAAAATGGATACGCCATTAAATGAGTTATCGAAATTGAAGTCACACTTGGAAACAATTAGCAACTCAATTACACAGTTGGAAAATCATCAAATGTAAACACTTATCACAAATATGCAAAAAGAATTGCAAGGATTAAAAATCATGAATAATAAAGTCGTTTCAAATAAAATAACGGAATTAGGAGTAAGTATTGAATCACTAAAGTCTCTCATTTCTACACTCAAATTGCCAGAATCTGAAATGGTTGTTTTGAGAGGTGAGATTACAGACTCTTAAAGGTCTTTAGGAAAGACTAGCGCAGATATTAAAGAAGTTATAAAAATTCAACCGAACATAGAAAAATTAAACATTTCCGGTGAATTTTCAAAAATATCAAAAATATCAACATATCAAAATATCAAAATATCAAAATATCAAAATATCAAAATATCAAAATATCAAAATATCAAAATATCAAAATATCAAAATATCAAAATATCAAAATATCAAAATATCAAAAATATCAATACTCAAAAACAATCTAAAGTCTCTTCCTGGAATTTTAAAAACCAGTGCCAAAATTAAAACGGGTGTTAATGATTTAAAACCCATTCTTAAATCTTGAAACAGACGGACTTCTATTTAAAAGGTTTGAAATGTTAATCATAGAACAGAGGGGGCCAATTATACGTAGATAGTTATGAATGTCAGTGCAATATTCAATACAACATTCAGGGAAATTATCGTACCGCGTCTGCAGCCAAGGAATTTGTATTTTTAATGAATGGCTTGTATATTTGACTCTAATGTTGTAAACTAAAGAGATTAATCTCTCAGACATATATTGTGTTTGGCAAATTAAAGGCCAGTATGATAGGTTTAAGTAAGAATTTACATCGATGTTTGAGGGATAACACAATTCTAGCTCACTAGTTGTTGAGATCAAGAACAGTAATACATCTTCAGATAACTTCTGCATATGTAAACGTTGTTGTTCATCGAAGCGTATATCTTCAAAATTACATCTTCTGGGATGAAATAATCCCGTTTTTCAACAATGTCCAAATCAAGATCGTCTTGAAACTTGTACAGAATATTATCTGTTAACTTAATTTTCTGAGAAAGGATTACCCAGTTAATTTTATGTCAAAATTATATTATAAACGAGTCTTTCAAATTATTTTAAAGAGAAATTAGGTTCCAACTCTCAGTTGGGAAATTTAACAGTTTTTTCTCAATATTTCCCTTACAGGTTCATTTTTTACTTTGATGTATAAGTGAAGCATTTTCACACTTGATAGATTTGGTAAATTAATCTTGTCCACATTATTATTTTTCTCCAATAACGTGATTAATTTGTTCATTCTCTCCATATTTTGAGTTTAGGTATATTTTACAACTTAACAGAAATAGTAACTATTATTTTAAACTAAATGTAACGTATAAACATAAACTTATTAATCATATTTACTCTAAACAGTAACAACAATACATACATACACACACGGATATAGCAAAAGGCTGCGAGGATTTCCTGGGTTTATACAACAGAAATTCCCTTGACAATTTTCAAATAGTCAGGGTTACATCAAGGTGTTTCCTGACAGGTTTTGAAATCAAGGGGTTTCCATTTAAATGAAGGCTAATGTAGTATTCTTGCAGGTGTGCAATTACCTTGAGACCAATGTTACCATATTAGCCAATATGGTTTCCTAAGATAAAATTAATTATATGTTAACTGTATAGTCTTTTCAAAATTAAGATAATGTACATAAGTTTATAATAATTGACTAATATAATAATTTACAAATATGAGTTGTATGCACTGTGTTATGTATGAAACAAGGCGTTAGGCACGATTAAAGCCATTATATGAACAAAATACCACTTTAATAACTAATAGAATGGGATTGGTCGCAATAGATGTAAAATTGCAGCCGACGGTGGTAAACATCTATAGAGGTCTTGTCTGGGGTAAAAAACTGTGTCAACGCGCTGACCACAATTTTGACCCTCTATACCCTCCGGTCTCTGTGGCAACAAATATGTTAACCAATCAAATGTCCTCTTCACAACGTGTTAGTCTTTATTACTCTTTGGCTAGATGTTGTGTTTACAAAATTATTCTCCAGTGAGTCTTCACTTTTTTAACACGAGACCAGAACTCTATACTTATTCACACCCCGTTGGTCCAGCCTTGTGGCTGTAATTTTAAGTTCTTCAATATAAAACAAGTTTGATTTAAATTAGAAAACACAATGATTCCGGAAGTTAAGACTCCCAATTTACAAGAAATACACCAAGCCCAATTTTGAGTAGCCAACCCGTGCATATAGGTATAATTAGTTTACAAAATATAATTAAGCTACTTGTTGTATCTTATACAAAATCTTATGCGCGGGTCAGACGGCAGCACGCCACTCCAATTTCTCGGTAAGGAGTGTATCTTAAATTTTTAAAACAGTATAACAATCAACTAAAATAGGGCACTAAACACCTAAAGAAGCTAACAAACAAGAAGATGGCATCTCATTAATTTAATTTTGGATTAATAATAATACTACTTAACTGTGTTACAATAATATTCCTAGTATTACTGTTAAATCAACAAGTTAATATTATTTTAAACCTACTTCTTACATTATAGTTAATTTGTTTAACCCACTTAGATCTAAATATTTAATTAATCATCTATATTGGCACCTCCCTTAAGCACTCTTTGTTGCTACCATGCGTACTCCCATGATCTCGATTTGCTATTATGGAAAAATCAGTTTAACTTTTTTTTATAAGTAAGAATTGTATTTAAATTTCTTACTAGCGTTCTTAGAAAGATTTTTGAAACAGATATTTACGATTATTAATTGTTAATTTTAAAGATTTAAAATCTACTTAGCGATTTCAGTAAGCAGAATTTCAATATCAAAAATGTTATATTCATAAAAAATATTAACTATCACTTATTTATTTTTGGATCCCGATGCATCTAAACCTTCAAGAAGTTCTGTTTTGTGCAACTGGTCGTTATTTCTACAAGAACCTTCAAGAAGTGTTCGTGTTTTGCAACTGGTCGACGTTTACCTTGAGGTGGCCCCAAGAGAATGTCTAGAATCGTTTCCTGGCTCGAAGTCAGTACAACACTTTAACTCGCCTAAGAAAGTCTAAGAAGTAGTGGTAGATACGGTAATTAAGACAGGGTTAATGATCTCATGGTAATGCCGTAGTTTTCTATGACGTCATGATCTATGACGCAGGATGTATGACGCGTTTCGTAACGTCACGATGCATTTTTGTGACGCAGTATGCATGACATCAGCACCGATGCTGTTTTTTTTGTGATATTAGAACAACTTCCATACAAATTAAATATTAGTGCTAGTGTGGAACTGCAAAACATAACACTCCGGACAAAGTAATACTGAACTGTAACAATCCATTTCTTGTTACACCGGTTAAATAAAAATGAATCATAAAATGCAAACCGTATTCGTACAATACGTACCAGATATTTTATAATTGTCAAAACAAGAAAATATGTTTAAACATCACAGTATAGTCCTGAAGTATGTCTGTGTATTTAATAATAAATAACCCCACAGAGTAGTTGAACAAATTATCCTCATGTTAAACAAACAGAAAACAGAATACTTTGAACCTGCAAAACTGTGTGTAGTGCGACCTTGTCTGCTGCGTTGGGCGTGGTGCAGTCTGACTTAAAAATTGCACCCAGTAGCAGTGAAGTTACGTCAAGGCCTTCAGGACGTTACTGCGCACTCACCTGAGTATAACCAATTAGTTGTTGGGTGCGGTGCAGTTTACATCCTTGTTCTACGTACAACTCTTTGTCTTGTTGTACCCTCCGGGGAACGCCCCCTTGAATATATAAGGAGAGCGAAAAATTGTGTCTGCACAATCGTCCTGTGGTAAGCAGTGAAGGTTGCACATCCAATCCTTGCACCAGTTTTCCCGTATTTTTACTAATACAGTTTTCAGAAGTGCCATACTTCAACGCCTGCGTCCAGTTTCAATCTTTAAAACTTGTGTGTCTTCATACCTCCGCTTAAAACTAATGCGTCGTTTATATTTTAAAACTGTTACTTTTAAGCTGTTAGTCTTTGAGAAATCTCTTTAATACCGTTTTCAGCAGTGTTATACTTCAACGCCTGCTTGCAGTTTCATCCTTTAAAGCCTGTGTTTCTTCATTCCTTCGTTTAAAGCGTTCATCCTTGTGACTTTACGTTTAATTCTTTAACGCCTGCGTGCAGTTTCATCCTTCAACACTTGTGTTTATTTATACTTGAAGTTTAAATGTGTAACTGTATAATATTTACTGATAAATATGGAATGTGTTCCATCCACCTCCTCCTCAACCGATGTTGCTGTCTGCGAGCGGAAACCTATCAGACCATCAATCATTTCTCCAACACCGTCCCGTGTCTAACAGCGTTGCAGAGACAGGGGCTAGGAAACTTCCCGAGGCTATACTCAATCAGCTGCAGCCCGAGCGGAGGAAGTATACCATGAAGGAACTTGGGCTTGACCTATCATCCGAAGAAGAAGAAGAATCAATTAATTGTATCAGTCCTTCCACCAAAAAGGCCTGCAACTATTTTAATTCAACCCCAGCACGCCATGTTTAATTGCAAACACAGGTTTGTTAAAGGGGTAACAAAGGGAGTGTTTGAGGTAAGAAATGCGTTAAAGGTAAAAACCTATGTTCCGTACATCTGAAGAAATCCGTTATGTCAACCAATGTAGAAGGTAGCGGTGGAGAGCACACCTCCAACGCTATGACAAAAACTTTGACTGAAACAACAGCCAAAGTAAAAACCCTAGAAACAATTGTGCTGGGTTTGAAGAAAAATACAAAATCTCAAAAACCAGTGCATAAATTGAAAGAAACTCAAACGGACAGTGCTTCAACTACTTGTAGCGGGCCCACTCAAAAACCTAAAAAGAACTTGAAAACTAATATCCAAAAAATCAGAATCGATAAACTGAACCCAGACGAAACTTATGTATTGTTAAGGTACAAAGACGGGATGCCTATTAGGCGATCTATTAAGAACCGCATATATCAAATAACTTTACCAAAGTATATGAGGAGGCCCAAACCTTACAACCGATGGGCGTTAGTGTGCGGTGCAGAACTTCCTCATATGGTTTGGCAGGAGGTTTAAATACGTTAAACAAGCTACAATGTGCTATTTATGTAGCTTGGTATAACCACTTTAAAATTATTCTTCCAAAATAAAAACTTGGCATCTTGTTGTAAACCTTAACAAACAAAAATATAATTTTCAAAAAGAGTCTAAACCCAACACTTCAATCATTAAATTCTGTCTTGTCTAAAGGGGGAGGGGGCGTTAAATGATAAATATATTACTTGGACTAAAGTAACATATATATGGTTTCACGCTTAACCCTCAACTTACCAAAAATTGGTACTTTAGAGAGTATTTCAACATTTCCCAAGCCAATGTAAAGACAAGTTCAGTGTTTACAATATTCAAAATTCAGAAATTAATGCTGCGACACGACAATACTCAGCATAGCTTGTGCGCCTGCAAGTAGCAAACACAATTCTGTAGCGTGTGCATAGCTCGTGCAGGATTATACAATATTCAGGCAACACTGCGTGTTAAATACTGTTTGTAATTCTCCACATCCAAAATACCATCAGATGTTACCCCCACCGCCAAACCCGCTCTATAAAAGCAGATCAGCATTTTAACAGATTCACACTTGGTTTTAGTCATTCGTACTGACAGTATGATAGCATTAGCTCTTAGTGTTTTACGGCATATTTGCATCATTTTAGTTACTAACCTAACACTTAATAATTAATATTACTCGTTTGAAACTCTATGGAAGTATAAATAACAGAGGTTTGGTAACCGTGAAAGGTTTTGCCACCAACACTTGAAACTGTAATAAAGTATATATAGCGTATTTACTAAATTGTTCTGTTTAATTTTTACTCAAATAAAAATCCCTGCTGCTAAACCGAGACAGGCACCAATTGTATCGCAGACCAAAACACGGCTGTCATCATACGATTCAACCCTATCGAGATGTTTGGACACGCTGAGGAGTTCGAGATGCAGTAAACGATATTGCCAGAAACTCTTTTGTGAAGTAATCATAGTAAAATTTGTTTATTAACGAGATAACCATTAAAGGTTTAATCTCTTTAAGAGTTGTGTGAAACCAAATACAGGTATAACCACAACTTAAACATTTCGTCTGAAACTCCTTGAGAAGTAATTGAAGACGAAATTTTACATTCAGTAGGGGATAACCGCTAAAGGTTTTAGTCTCTGACTCGCATGAAACCATCATACCAGGTCTATATTGCTAGTCATCCGTTTATTATTGTGATTATTAGTATATTTAACTGTCTGTATGTTTTGCCCGCACAGACTACGGCCCGACTGCAACCCCAAACCAATAGAGGGATTGGAAACCTTCAGAGCGTAGACCGAACACAGCTGTCATCATGCGATTGCATCCTACCGAGATGTGTGAACACGCTGAGGGATTCGAGATGCAGTAAAAGATATTGCCAGAAACTCTTTTCTGAAGTAATCATGGCAAAATTTGTTTATTAACGAGATGACCATTGAAGGTTTATCTCTTTAAGAGTTGTGTGAAACCAAAAACAGGTATAACCACAACTTAAACATTTGAGAGTATAAAAAAGTTCTAATTTGTGCAGAGCAAGACAACATCTTTATAGATATATTTGAACAAATAGTGTTTTTTTGCCATCTGGGGACCTCAAAACAAAAAATTATTATGGTCCCGGGCTTAAGTCTTACCATGAGACCTACGGTAATAGTTTATTCCCTTATAGGGGAAATTCGCTAAAACAGTTAAATCTGTATCCGTAGTTCTTATTTGATTAACATCAGAATCTTGAATGTACACAAACAAGAACTCTGCTTCTATATAAATTAATGTATAAAAAAATAATAATTTATTAATAAAAAATATTTTATGTTTGGAATTACAACCGCTAACACCAAACAAATATATTTATTTATATTCTTTTTGCAAAACTAATAGTTCAAATTTTGTCGGTTGTCTCTTATCTCTTAAATTTGTAACATATTTTAGTAGAAACGTTAACGTATGCTTGCGGACCTTTACAAAGCTCCTTAGTTTTATAATATATTAATTCAAATTTTCTCTAAGTATTTTTAAATACAAGTAATCTGTTGAAATCGTTAGCATTTGTACTCGTACATTCACACATTTGTAATCTTTCTCTGTCAGATTACAATCTAAAGAAATTATAATTATTTAGATATGTTGCATACGGTCTAGATATTCGTTGACCTATTGTAAAAGTGTTTGGCTAAACAAGGTGTAAGTTAACAAAAGCTAAATATGTAACATGCCTATTTAAATATATAATTAAAAATTCAGTCTTCGTTCATCATCTTACGGGAAGAATGAGTGTACATCTAGTACAATAGGTTCTATATCAATGAAACAAAGAAGTAAGTTAGTATAAGAAACACGGTAATACGTACATCGTGTGTTCCTTAACATTCATATTTGGGACCCTCTCCGTGTTCAAGACATGTTCCCTGACATACGAAACAAGCGTGACGATTCCGAAAAACTTCGCTGCCTAACTGGCAATGAACAAAATCAACGTTCATTTGATATGTATGATATTCGTTCTGTCCAAGCCGAAAACAGTTGTAGCAAATCTTGAATTTATCCTGAGTGTAAAAAACAAACATGAGAGTCGTACAGTTTTTCATATGTATATCAATCAAGTTTCGCAAAACAGCTGGGGGTAAACAATATTTCAGTAATTCAAGATCACGTCTACTATGAACATTGTTCAAAATACATTTGTTAGACAACATCGACAAACTACGGGGTTCGTACGGTGAATTCATAGTCTAAAACAGAAAAAAACACAACAAATTACAAACCTAATTACTGTAAACCCCTGACTAATATAATATGTTACAAAATAGCTGAATAATCTTTGTTTAATGTTTCAGAAATCGCCTCCGATAAAGACGACGTTCTGCGAATGCAGGAAGTACTCAATTGTGCGAGCGCCGACCCCGCCCCGCCCAACAAATCTCTCTGACCACGTCCGATAAGTCGTCTTCGACAACTGTTGGAGCCCTACGCCCGTCCCATAGCCAGGGTAATGCCTACACCTATACCCGCAATTTTACCCCTTCCAATCCCTCTCGAACCTCCGCCACCCGCCGTCGTCATAGAATTATCGGATGACGACGATGACGACGACGTGGTGTATGTTTCACCTGCAAACTCTCCAGCCTTATCCCCCGCCCCAAGCCCTGAACCATTCCTTGCAGAACCCCAACCACTACCACCCCCTGACCCGTTACCCTGGCAAAATAACGAGGACATATTTGACGTATTGGAAAGGGAAGCGGTACGTCTGTTCTTTTAATAAAAACTAAAAAACGAATCTTTCAACCATCCCAATTTAATTCCCTTCCTGCGCTTAACGCCAATCTGTTACAAAATTACAATCAACCAATCATATATTGAAGGTAACCAAGTGTTGAAGTACCAGCTATCATACTAATCATTCTAATATTATAAAGCTGAAAGTTTTTGAGTTGTTTGTTTGTTTATTAGTTTGTGGCTCAATCACGCTCTAAATCTTCCTACTAAATCAATTGAGCTGATTTGGTAGGAAGAATGCTAATATCCTAAAGTTAACAGAGACCTATTCACGTTTTAAAGTTAATTTATTGTTTATCTCCTCATAACACAGCTATGGTTGTATTTTTTCATTCAATACATTTCGTTATATACAAGTTGAAAGGGGTTCTGTCTGAGGGAATGAGAATTAATATGGTTACATAATGTTTCTTACCTTGTGTATAACAATGCTAAATTCCTACATGACAAAGCTCTGAGTTACAATTACATTATATTGTTGTGTTTTCTGTGACTATTACATTTTTCTGTTATATACTAATTAAACCAGAGGTCTGAGCGAGGGAATGAGGATTTACGTTGTAGTATATTGTTTCTTACCTTTTAAGGAAGAGTTTCTAAATATTCCCTGAAGCTGAGCGATCAGGTCTGGAATCTCTTCCGGCGATCGAGGAAGCAAGCTGATGTTGACTTGCAGTGGTGAATTCATTGCAGGACCGACTTAACTTTTTGTGGTACAGGCGAGTTTATATCAAATGCATTTAGGATGTCATGGTTGCACCGAGGTGAGCTGCAATGTCCTGTACACGCCCTGCTCACCTTGCGTTACTCTACCACGGTGCATTTATTTTGTTTTAGCGGAATTGTTTTCCTTGTATCTAGTATAAAAGGTTAATATTTCATGTGTTGTTTCAGTAAGTAAAATGGCTTCCTTCCAAGAACAATTCAACAACAAGTCGACGGCCGACTTCCTCCCGCGACTGAAACTCACAGAATTGGAGATTGGAAAACCATATCAAGTGCTGAAGTTCAAGCGGGTAGTTATGAAGAACAAGTTATTTGGGGCGAATGTTAATGCTGAGAACATTTCCGTGGTGGCCGAGATTGATTTTCAAAAGGATGTGGAAGGGAGGGGCCACATCACTCAGGTCTTACTGCCACGACGATATTTGGCAGCTTTAACAGAAGAAGCTGTGGGGAAGTATAATGACAACCCAAATGCCAGGCTCGTGTACGAGGGGGTGGGAATGAATAGGGAGTATGGTTGTAAACTTGTATAAAATTAGTAAAGCGTTGTTATCTCATTTCTGTGTTGTTTTTTTAATTAAACCTTTTCATTTATTATTTAGTAGTGCAGGTTGGAACCCATGTATGTTTTTGTTACACAAGAATGACTGTGGCAGTCTGTCGATTACATACACATCTTGACAACAACTTGCAATTAGGTCGGTACGTGTTTGACAGCGAGCGGCAATGACTTTCACCTTGGCTGCCGAAACTGGTTCGACAGCGCGAGGCCGCACGGTGCGGTAATAGCTCCGAGCTTGACCTATTACAACTCCTGACTACACCAAGACGATGCTTGCAGATGTAGCTTGTGTGATACGCATTCACCTGCTATGTCTGGTTTGTATGTCTACTGATCCAAACTTCTCCGAGCTGCTGGCACCTGTCAGCGACGCCCGATCCGCCTGTGCACGGCTGCCAGTGCGCCAGTTGCAAGTATGCTAGGCTGAATCTCGTCGGGTGTAGCTCATTTGCATAATTGGTGTGGCCAAACTTATCTACTATATAGAAGCAGAGTTCATGTTTGTGTACCTTTAGACATTCAAGATTCTGATGTTAATCAAATAAGAACTACGGATACAGTTTTTAACTGTTTTAGCGAATTTCCCCTATAAGGGAATAAACTATTACCGTAGGTCTCATGGTAAGACTTAAGCCCGGGACCATAATAACTTTTTGTTTTGAGGTCCCCAGATGGCAAAAAAACACTATTTGTTCAAATATATCTATAAAGGTTTTGTCTTGCTCTGCACAAATTAGAACTTTTTTAATACCCTCTAATGTTGATGATAAAAAATGCTTTATTCACAAATTATGTTATTTTTTATTTTATCCTTGATCAGGTACATCATCGGCCCCTACCGTATGCTACCCTGCCTTCCAAAGTCACGGAAACACAAACAAACTAATCGGTAAGTGTTTTTGTGTTGTTGTTGTCTTTAAACACTGATTTATCTATATATAAAAGCTGATTTCTTGTCTGTGTACCGTACGGATAAGCTATAAGGAACTAAGGCATAAAATTTTCAACTGTTTTTGCAAATGTCGCCTAGACTATAATAACTTTTTTGTTTTGTGGTCTCCGGATACCAAAAACACTAATTGATCAAATTTATATATCTATGTATGTATATATGTATGTATGTATGTTTGTTAACACAATAACTTGAGTAAAAAAACGTCAAATTTTGGCTCAAATGTGTAAAATGACATTATTGAAACTAACTAAGGAAAATCCAAAAATTAGAACTTTTTTAATACCCTCTAATGTTGATAATAAAAAATGCTTTATTCACAAGTTATGTTAGTTTTTATTTTATCCTTGATCAGGTACATCATTGCCCCCTACCGTATGCCACCTTGCGGTCCAGAGTCACGGGAACACAAACAAACCAGTCGGTAAGTGTTTTTTGTTGTTTTTTTTCAAACACTAATTTATCTATATATATATATATATATAAATATAAAAGCGGATTTCTTGTCTGTATACCGTACAGATAAACTATAAGGAACTAAGGCATACATATTTCAACTGTTTTAACGAATATTACTTTGATGTTTTTTTTAACACGACGAGAGCTCTATATATATACATATATATTACCTCGTTTGGTAAAACAGGTAGTAATGAGTTAAAAACTTTGAATTTTACAATTAAAAATAATATATTCATTTTTAAGTTTCATATTAAAAAATTTTAGTAATCCATCTAATATAAAATGAGACAGTTATAGTTGATTTGATTTTGATTTTTCTAATATGAAAGAACTATTAGTTTTGCAAAAATTATATAAATAAATATATATTTTTTTGTTTGGTTTTAGCGGTTGTGATTCCAAACAAAGTTCCAGCGCGCTCGTTCACCCAAGAATACATGGAGCAGGCTGAACGACTAGAAAGACGACTCCGAAGGGCACGTAGACGAGAAGAAAGACGAATTCGTCATCAAGCCCTGGAGCTCATCGATCCTCAACCAGGTCCTAGTGGGGTCCGTCATTCTCGTCCTGGACCGAGCTGGGACCCCCAGCCTGCTCCAAGTGGAGAAATAAGCGTGATACAGGTACCAATAATATTTATCGATAGTGATTCTGATTAATCCTAGGTATGTATTACTATTATGTGGGTATAGGATAGTGATTTTTTTTTAACACAGAGCGAGAGTTCTATATTTATTCTATATTATTGAGTAAAACCTTTAATAATTAAATAAAACTTTAAGCCCGGGACCATAATAACTTTTTGTTTTGAGGTCCCCAGATGGCAAAAAAACACTATTTGTTCAAATATATCTATAAAGGTTTTGTCTTGCTCTGCACAAATTAGAACTTTTTTAATACCCTCTAATGTTGATGATAAAAAATGCTTTATTCACAAATTATGTTATTTTTTATTTTATCCTTGATCAGATACATCATCGGCCCCTACCGTATGCTACCCTGCGTTCCAAAGTCACGGAAACACAAACAAACCAATCGGTAAGTGTTTTTGTGTTGTTGTTGTCTTTAAACACTGATTTATCTATATATAAAAGCTGATTTCTTGTCTGTGTACCGTACGGATAAACTATAAGGAACTAAGGCATACAATTTTCAACTGTTTTTGCAATTGTCGCCTAGACTATAATAACTTTTTTGTTTTGTGGTCTCCGGATACCAAAAACACTAATTGTTCAAATTTATATATCTATGTATGTATGTATGTATGTTTGTTAACACAATAACTTGAGTAAAAAAAGTCCAAATTTTGGCTCAAATGTGTAAAATGACATTTGTTATGTTTTGTATGATAGCAGAAAAATATCTCGTTTGATAATTAAAATTCTCAAATTATAGGCAAAGTTTTTGTTTTCACTGATTAAAAGAAGCTATGAGAGGATAAAAATAAACGTTTCACCTTCTTTAGTTTGTAGAGAATGCGTAGACTGGAGGCTGGCTGGGGTACCCCATTCCTGTTGTAGTTGGTAGGCCGACGTGAAGGCGTCTGTCTTGTCTAATATTGTTCACTTTTCACTGTCACTTATTAAAGTTTGAAATTAAAATATCCTCTCAAAATATCAGAAAACAAAAGATCCTTTTTGATTGAAAACAAGATTTTTGCCGAAGCAAATAATTAAAATTAATTAGGATTCACCATATAGCAGGTAGCGCAATGCTGATGTGGTCGCCTTGATAGACGGCAGTGGACTGTGTGTGTGAGTGTGTGTGGTGGCCACACGATAAGAGAGTCCAAAGGTTAGAAGGGTTAGTCTCTGACATATCGCCCCCCTTGAACCAACTTGGTTCAAAAAAAATAATAAATGGGAAGTTGAGAACTCACAGAAAAGAAAAAATAAACAAAAAAGGGGGTTTTAGGGCTGTAGCCAGTAAGTTAATGGATAGGAAGGCGGAATACCTTAACGGCAGGGCGGGTTAAGGTGTCTTTGGTTGTCTCGAGGTGGACTACTCGGACGATTCCATCCTTCCCCGGTGATACTCCTGTGGTCAGACCCATCTTCCAGGTGAGTGGTGGAGAGTGGTCCTCGTGGACGATGACTAGGTCTCCAACTTGAAGGTTTGGTTGATGGGAAGTCCATTTTGAACGTTCCTGAAGAGATTGTAGGTATTCTCTCTGCCATCTGTTCCAGAAATGTTGAGTGAAGGCTTGCATCAGTCTCCAACGATGAAGATAACTAGAAGAGTCTAAGAGATATGGCTCAATGAGAGAAGTTAACGGACCACCAGTTAAAAAATGTCCTGGAGTTAAAGGCTGCATGTCATTAGGATCAGCCGAGAGCGGTGTGATGGGCCGAGAGTTCAAGATAGCCTCAATCCTGACGGTCAAAGTGAGAAATTCTTCGTATGTCAAAATTTGTTCACCCATAACTCTTGTGAGGTGATATTTCATACTCTTTACGGCTCGCTCCCAGAGTCCTCCTTGGTGAGGAGCACGTGGAGGATTAAAATGAAACTTAACTTGATGATTCTCCGCAAACTGTTGAGTAGCAGGACTACGCATGAGATCTTCAAAACACTTCTTCAGGGATGATGCAGCGCCGACAAAATTGGTACCGCAATCGGAGTACAAATCGGATACCAAGCCTCTATGAGATATAAACCTGGTTAGGCAAGCAATAAAGCCTTCGGCGGTCAAGTCGGTCACAACTTCCAAATGTATAGCCTTAGTGGCGAGACATATGAAAAGGCAGATATATACTTTCAGGGCTTGTGCTCCATGAAGTCTGAAAAATCTTATAGTAAATGGTCCTGCATAATCTACAGCAGATACATTAAAACAACGTGATGGGATCACTCGATCAGAGGGAAGATCGCCCATAAGTGGTGCGGTTAGCTTAGGTTTTGCACGAAAACATCGTAGGCATTTAAACAGACGGGATCGGATAACACTCCGTGCGCTAAGAATCCAAAACTTTTCTTGAAGTAAAGCTTGTAGCTGTTGAGGTCCTGCGTGTAGGTTAACCTTATGGTAGTGATCAATTAACATGTCAACTACAGCATGGTTCTTGGGCAGAATTATCTGATGCTTATTGGCATATGAAAGATTGGAATGTTTAAGACGTCCTCCAACTCTGATGATACCACTGTTATCTAAGAATGGAGATAAGCGTTGAAAGCGCTTGGAGCAAGTTTTTGTCTTCTTCAGAAGATCAATCTCTTGGGGAAATGTCTCTGCCTGTACTATCGAACAAATGCGCTTTTCAGATTCATCTAACTCTTCACGAGTTAATGGTTGAGTGATCTTGGACTTATTCTTGATACAGGTGATGAAGCGTAGAACATAGCCCATGATGTGCAGTAGTGACTTCCATGATGAATATCTAGGCTTACTGATGAATTCAAAATTACTGGATTTCTCTGTTGTCAGAAGATTAATAGAAGTAGACTTGACTTCAGGTAGATCATCTTCTAATACAGTGAAGCGGGACGTAGGCCAAGAAGAAGGGGGTGATTGTAACCATAGTGGACCGAACCACCATAACTCATTATTCTTGAGGTTAGAGGCAGTCAAACCTCTGGAGGCGCAATCTGCAGGATTGTCATTGGTTGACACATGTTTCCAGATACATGCAGGAGTTAATTCCTGGATTAAGGAGACACGATTGGCGACATAAAGTTTCAATCTATAAGCAGGTGTTTGAATCCATGATAAGGCTATCATCGAATCGCTCCATGCGGTGATAGAGTCAATTTGAAATTTGTCAGAAAACTGTGCTACACAGTAATTAATTAAATTTGCTAAGATGTGGGCACCACAGAGTTCCAACCTTGGGATAGTGATGCGTTTGAGTGGTGCTACTTTGGATTTAGCAATCAATAAATTTACTGCAACATTACCTTGTGTGTCCTCTGTGCGTAGATAGACACAGGCAGCATAGCCTAATTCGCTGGCATTAGCAAAACCATGTAACTGAATGTTTACACCATTGTCCAGGGATAAATATCGTGGAATTCTCAAATCTTCAATCAAATGAAGTTCTTCAATAAACTCTGACCATCGGTCCGCAACTTCAAGAGGAAGGGGAGCATCCCATTCTAGGCCTAATGCCCACACATGTTGCATAAAAGCTTTGGCCCACAGTGTAAGAGGAGCTAGCATACCTGTAACGTCATAAATTCTGGCAATAGTAGACAGAATAGACCTCTTAGTGAACATTGTTGAAGGTTTCTCAATTGAATATGAAAAGTAATCTGCTTCAGGATTCCATTTTAGACCTAAAATTCCAACAAAGTGTTGATCAAGTACGACTGTAGTGACACAATGTTCTGCTGGTAGGCCTTCAAAAATTAGTTTATTATTCGAAGTCCATTTACGCAGTTCAAAACCACCTTTTCCTAGTAGGCTTATCACCTCATTGCGCAAAGTTAAAGCTTCTTGGGTTGAGTTTGCACCTAGGAGGACATCATCCACATAGATTTGTTGCTGAAGAATCTTACAAGTCTTGGGGTAGTTTTCTTCTTCTTTCTTGATGAGTTCTTGAATGACTCGGTTGGCAAGGAACGGAGAAGATGTCATTCCAAATGTCACTGTGGTCAACTGGTAAGTCTTGAGCGGGTGTGAAGGGTGATTTCTCCAATAAATAAGTTGAAATAACTGGTCGTCATGATGGATAGATATCATTCTGAACATCTGCTTGATGTCGCACGTGAACGCAATTTTATAAAAGCAGGAGCGAAAAATAATGTCTCTAATTTCGTTGTGAAGTTTTGGTCCCTGATGAAGGATATTGTTCAGCGAAAGACCAGAAGTTGTGGGTGCAGAAGCGTTGAACACAACACGGATTTTATTATCCTTATAAACACTATGATGAGGCAAAAAACAGTGATTTTCAGAAATGTTGGAGGTTTCACTAAGTTTCATGTGGCCAGAGGATAGATATTCATCCATAAAATCCACATAGTTGCGTTTGAGCTCAGGGTTTGATTCAAATTTGCGTTCCATAGAAAGAAAAGTTTTCTTAGCGATATTCGAAGACTCACCTTATTTTCTCGGATCATCTTTAAATGGCAGTCGGCAAACAAACCTACCACTACTGTCTCGTGTGTGTGTTTTCACAAAATGAGTTTCACATTCTTGTTCCTGAGGAGACAATTTTGAGCACTGAGGCGGCTCTTCAATCTGCCAAAATCTTTGAAGCATAGAATGAAGATCAATGTCATTGACCGAGAGAAGGGTAGTTAATCCACTGTATTGAGAATCAAACTGTTGCAAAACTGGAGCATTACCCAGAATAACATAGCCAAATATAGTATTGATTGCATGAGGCATGTTGTCGCCTAATGCGACTGTAGGTCCGACCAAGGTCTGAGTAAACAGATCAGCACCAATTAAAACATCTATTGGTCCGGGAGTATCAAATTTTGGATCAGCCAAAGTATAACCCTTTAACTGGGCACGCACATTTGGTGACAATTGAGTACGGGGCATATCACCTGAGATCTTGTCCAATATTAGGACAGGATGTGATGTCGCCAAAGTAGAGCCTCCGAGAGAGGAGAAGTTAACAGAGGTCAAACCTTTAGGCCTAACATGACTGGAAGATATGCCTGTTATTTCAGGTACATTTGCATGTGAACGCATCACTTTAAGCATGTTAGCGCAGTATTCTGAAATTATAGTTGTCTGAGATGCACTATCTAATACTGCACGCACCACAATTTGATTTCCATTTTCAGTAGAAACACTAACTAATGCAGTGGCTAAAAGAACCATATTACCGGATGAGCACGATGTAGCAACCAAGGTATTACCTGATCCTGAGTCAGCATTAGGTTTGTCGAGAACCTGTGGTGGAGAAGCCGAACTTGCAGTCTGTGAAACATCCGAGGGCATAGTCTGTTCTTGCTTCTGAAAATGTAGGAGAGTATGATGTCGCTTCATGCATTTTTTGCATGAATGAAGAGATTTGCAAGAGCCTGTCTTGTGTGTACCAAAACAATTCAAACATAGGCCTTTATCCTTAATGGCAGTGTACCTATCTTGTGGGGTCAATGCACTAAAGTTTTCACACTGAAAAATCTTGTGAGCAGATTTACAATAAACACACATTTGAGGTTGTTTGTTAGTCGAAACTGACATTACATAAGATTTACTAGGCTTAGTTTTACCTAGGCCTACATTCAATTTACTCAATTGTATATTCTTATGCAAGCTGAGTGGTTTTGGCGAAGGCACAAGAGAAACAGACGAACTATTTAAACTGGCTGCTTCCTGTTGGGAGCATTCATCTTCAAGGAATTGTATAAATTCTGTGATTGTAGGCATGACTTTGGAATCTGTCCTTTTACGCTCAAATTCATTTCGTAAATTAGGATCGAATTTACGCAATAAGTGCAATGTAAGAACCAAGTTCTCATTAGCCGCAATGTCATGATTAAGTGCCTTAAGAGCCTGATAGTTGTCATTATAAACAGAAATAAAATCTCTGAGCTGCTTAACAGTAGGTTTGTTAACTTGAGGAAGGTCCAAGATATTGCTTGTGTGCAAAGTGATCAATAGCCTAGTGTTATGGTACCTTTTCACCAATTTGTCCCATGCTAAGAAATAATTAGCTGAGTTGAGAGGCAAAGATTTTACAAGATTGAGAGGCTCATCAGATAGGCAAGAAAGCAGATAAGAAAATTTCTCAATATTAGAGAGTGATCCATTCTTATGAATAGTAGTTTCAAAAATGCCTTGAAAAGATACCCATTGTTCAGGTTGACCAGATAAGGTTGGCAAATTTATTTTTGGTAGCCTAACTGTTTGTTTAGCTTCAGTGGATTGAGTAGCTCCACTGACATCTGATTCATTTAAAACTGGTTGTTCAGTTTGAGGTGTAGGTAGCAAAGCATCACAATTTGATTGTATGCCTATGAATAAGTCTGAGATTTTATCTTGCAATTCACTAATCTTAGAATTATCAATGTCATCCATAGAAGGAATAGTTTGAAATAGCTTAATAACTTGTTTTTCAAACTCATTATTCTTTTGAACTGCTGAATTGGACAAAAGCTTAAGTTTATTAGTTTGCTGAAGGGATAACTCATTAACAACACTTTGTTCAGAAAGGGCTAACACTTGCTTATTGATTGCTTGTAACCTTAATTCTATCAACTCACCGTGTTTAACAAAAGTTGAAAACCTCATTTTGTTAGAGGTTATGTGCTTCTCTCCTCTTCTATTATTAATAAAATATCAAATACAAGATGAATCAGTTTGATTGAAAACAAACATTTCATTCAGAATAATAGTATTCGTTGTATCAAGGAGCAAAATAAATAAATAGCCTACATGAATATCCTCTATATAATGAATATCTTCAATATAAATAATAAATATGAATCTTCAATATTCAGTTATTCAATTCAACACAAGAAAATATATTTAAGTAATAAACAGGTTAATTCAATTATAACCTCAACTCAGCATATTATATTTTGTTTAAGGCAAAGTGATATTGACAAGTCCAAAATCGTAAACAAACTCTCGAGACAGCTGACAGCCACAAGTGTGCAATAATGCTGCTGTGATTAAGTTTCCATACACTGGAGTATTTCAGCGACGGCAGCAGTGTAAACGAAGCGAAGTAGCAGCGTGACGTAGTAGTAGCCCTGATGAATTCACTGCGATGACGTAGTGAAGGAGGAATTGGATTGGAACAAGTGAACAGTACTGGCTACTATATTGAAACGAGGAATTGAAATGGCGGCATTGATGACGCATTTTGTGAATCTGACATAATTCAGGAAAGGACAAGACATTACACATGAATTATAAGTTAATCATAAATGATTGAAAGATTGAAATATACGTGATAATAATAATCAATTTGATGTGAAATTACTTTTTCCCTTAGGCTAGTACAAAAATGATATCCGGCTCGAAGGACCAAAAAAAATGTTATGTTTTGTATGATAGCAGAAAAATATCTCGTTTGATAATTAAAATTCTCAAATTATAGGCAAAGTTGTTGTTGTCACTGATTAAAAGAAGCTATGAGAGGATAAAAATAAACGTTTCACCTTCTTTAGTTTGTAGAGAAAGAGTAGATTGGAGGCTGGCTGGGGTACCCCATTCCTGTTGTAGTTGGTAGGCCGACGTGAAGGCGTCTGTCTTGTCTAATATTGTTCACTTTTCACTGTCACTTATTAAAGTTTGAAATTAAAATATCCTCTCAAAATATCAGAAAACAAAAGATCCTTTTTGATTAAAAACAAGATTTTTGCCGAAGCAAATAATTAAAATTAATTAGGATTCACCATATAGCGGGTAGCGCAATGCTGATGTGGTCGCCTTGATAGACGGCAGTGGACTGTGTGTGTGAGTGTGTGTGGTGGCCACACGATAAGAGAGTCCAAAGGTTAGAAGGGTTAGTCTCTGACAACATTATTGAAACTAACTAAGGAAAATCCAAAAATTAGAACTTTTTTAATACCGTCTAATGTTGATGATAAAAAATGCTTTATTCACAAGTTATGTTAGTTTTTATTTTATCCTTGATCAGGTACATCATTGCCCCCTACCGTATGCCACCTTGCGGTCCAGAGTCACGGGAACACAAACAAACCAGTCGGTAAGTGTTTTTTGTTGTTTTTTTTAAACACTAATTTATCTATATATATATATATATATAAATATAAAAGCGGATTTCTTGTCTGTATACCGTACAGATAAACTATAAGGAACTAAGGCATACATATTTCAACTGTTTTAACGAATATTACTTTGATGTTTTTTTAACACGACGAGAGCTCTATATATATATATATATATATATATATATATATATATATATATATATATATATATATTACCTCGTTTGGTAAAACAGGTAGTAATGAGTTAAAAACTTTGAATTTTACAATTAAAAGTAATATATCCATTTTTAAGTTTCATATTAAAAAATTTTAGTAATCAATCTAATATAAAATGAGACAGTTATGGTTGATTTGATTTTGATTTTTCTAATATGAAAGAACTATTAGTTTTGCAAAAATTATATAAATAAATATATATTTTTTTGTTTGGTTTTAGCGGTTGTGATTCCAAACAAAGTTCCAGCGCGCTCGTTCACCCAAGAATACATGGAGCAGGCTGAACGACTAGAAAGACGACTCCGAAGGGCACGTAGACGAGAAGAAAGACGAATTCGTCATCAAGCCCTGGAGCTCATCGATCCTCAACCAGGTCCTAGTGGGGTCCGTCATTCTCGTCCTGGACCGAGCTGGGACCCCCAGCCTGCTCCAAGTGGAGAAATGAGCGTGATACAGGTACCAATAATATTTATCGATAGTGATTCTGATTAATCCTAGGTATGTATTACTATTATGTGGGTATAGGATAGTGATTTTTTTTAACACAGAGCGAGAGTTCTATATTTATTCTATATTATTTAGTAAAACCTTTAATAATTAAATAAAACTTTAAGCCCGGCACCATAATAAATTTTTGTTTTGAGGTCCCCAAATGGCAAAAAACTAATGAGATAAAAACTTTGAATTTTACAAATAAAAGTAATATATCCATTTTTAAGTTTCTTATTAAAAAATTCAAGTAATCAATCTAATATAAAATCAGACAGTTATGGTTGATTTGGTTTTATTTTTTCTAATATGAAAGAACTATTAGTTTTGCAAAAAGAATATAAATAAATATATTTGTTTGGTGTTAGCGGTTGTAATTCCAAACATAAAATATTTTTTATTAATAAATTATTATTTTTGTTCATACATTAATTTATATAGAAGCAGAGGTCTTGTTTGTGTACCTTTAGACATTCAAGATTCTGATGTTCATCAAATGAGAACTACGGATACAGTATTCAACTGTTTTAGCGAATTTCCCCTATAAGGGAATAAACTATAACCGTAGGTCTCATGGTAAGACTTAAGCCCGGGACTATAATAACTTTTTATTTTGAGGTCCCCAGATGGCAAAAAAACACTATTTGTTTAAATATATCTATAAAGGTTTTGTCTTGCTCTGCACAAATTAGAACTTTTTTATACTCTCTAATGTTGATGATAAAAAATGCTTTATTCACAAGTTATGTTAGTTTTTATCTTATTCTTGATCAGGTACATCATCGGCCCCTACCGTATGCTACCCTGCGGTCCAAAGTCACGGAAACACAAACAAACCAATCGGTGTTTTTTTGTTGTTGTCTTTAAACACTGATTTATCTACATATAAAAGCAGATTTCTCTTCTGTGTACCGTACGGATAATCTATAAGGAACTAAGGCATAAAATTGTCAACTGTTTTTGCAAATGTCGCCTAGACTATAATAACTTTTTTGTTTTGTGGTCTCCGGATACCAAAAACACTAATTGTTCAAATTTATATATCTATGTATGTATATATGTATGTATGTATGTTTGTTAACACAATAACTTGAGTAAAAAAACGTCAAATTTTGGACCAAATGTGTAAAATGACATTATTGAAACTAACTAAGGAAAATCCAAAAATTAGAACTTTTTTAATACCCTCTAATGTTGAAGATAAAAATTACTTTCATATTAAAAAATTTTAGTAATCAATCTAATATAAAATGAGACAGTCATGGTTGATTTGGTTTTGATTTTTCTAAAATGAAAGAACTATTAGTTTTGCAAAAATAATATAAATAAATATACATTTTTTTGTTTGGTTTTGCGTTTGTGATTCCAAACAAAGTTCCAGCGCGCTGGTTCACCCAAGAATACATGGAGCAGGCTGAACGACTAGAAAGACGACTCCGAAGGGCACGTAGACGAGAAGAAAGACGAATTCGTCATCAAGCCCTGGAGCTCATCGATCCTCAACCAGGTCCTAGTGGGGTCCGTCATTCTTGTCCTGGACTGAGGAGGGACCCCCAGCCTGCTCCAAGTGGGGAAATAAGCGTGATACCAATAATATTTTTCGATAGTGCATCTGATTAATCCTAGGTATGTATTACTATTATGTGGGTATAGGATAGTGATTCTTTTTTTAACACAGGGCGAGAGTTCTATATTTATTCTATATTATTGAGTATAACGTATAATTATTAGATAAAACTTTAAGCCCGGGACCATAATAACTCTTTGTTTTGAGGTCCCCAGATGTCAAAAAACTAATGAGATAAAAATTTTGAATTTTACAAATAAAAGTAATATATCTATTTTTAAGTTTCTTATTTAAAAAATCAAGTAATCAATCTAATATAAAATGAGACAGTTATGGTTGATTTGGTTTTAATTTTTCTAATATGAAAGAACTATTAGTTTTGCAAAAAGAATATAAATAAATATATTTGTTTGGTGTTAGCGGTTGTAATTCCAAACATAAAATATTTTTTATTAATAAATTATTATTTTTTATACATTAATTTATATTGAAGCAGAGTTCTTGTTTGTGTACCTTTAGACATTCAAGATTCTGATGTTATTCAAATAAGAACTACGGAGACAGTATTCAACTGTTTTAGCGAATTTCCCCTATAAGGGAATAAACTATTACCGTAGGTCTCATGGTAAGACTTAAGCCCGGGACTATAATAACTTTTTGTTTTGAGGTCCCCAGAGTAGCAAAAAAACACTATTTGTTCAAATATATCTATAAAGGTTTTGTCTTGCTCTACACAAATTAGAACTTGTTTATACTCTCTAATGATGATGATAAAAAATGCTTTATTCACAAGTTATGTTAGTTTTTATCTTATTCTTGATCAGGTTCATCATCGGCCCCTACCGTATGCTACCCTGCGGTCCAAAGTCACGGAAACACAAACAAACCAATCGGTGTTTTTGTTGTTGTTGTTTTTAAAACACTGATTTATATATATATATATATAAAAGCAGATTTCTTGTCTGTGCACCGTACGGATAAACTATAAGGAACTGAGGCATACATTTTCAACTGTTTTTGCAAATGTCACCTAGACTATAATAACTTTTTTGTTTTGTGGTCTCCGGATACCAAAAACACTAATTGTTCAAATTTATATATCTATGTATGTATGTATGTATGTTCGTTAACACAATAACTTGAGTAAAAAAACGTCCGATTTTGGCTCAAATGTGTAAAATGACATTATTGAAACTAACCAAGGAAAATCCAAAAATCAGAACTTTTTAATACCCTCTAATGTTGATGATAAAAAATGCTTTATTCACAAGTTATGTTCAGTCCGGTGACTGGGCGGTTGTATCATCCTGACAGTGTATTGTAAAAAGAAAGAATGACAATAAAGACCTCCATTAACTTGTTGGAAGCCCACACCGTTCGGCTTGTTATTTAATCCCAGTCACCCTTAGAGCGCCGCAGGGGTTGGGCTTTACCCCCCCCCCCTGGCCGCATATAACAGTGGTGTCAGAAGTGGGATGAGGCTGTGAATGACTGAGAATGAATGGATAGTATACAAACGACAGGTAGCGAACGACGGGTAGGGCGATGACCCAATTAGACGACGGCCATGGGCGCGTCGGAGTCCATTAGTGGGCGGTCACTAAGTGGGACTATTATGCGGCAAATGGGGAATGACAATGGGCCCGTTACGTGGGCGGTTCCTGGAAAAAACACCGCAGGTGGCGCAAGTCAGGCGTGATGGGCCGACGGGGTCTGAAATACTCGCAGAGTATATTCAGTATAAGGGCCGGAGCCTGGCGTCAGGTAGGCACGCCAAGGCAAAATGATTATAAGGGGAATTTCAGTGAGAGAAAGTAGAGTAAGCAGGAAACACAAAATGCGACCCATTCATTGAGGGGCACGGGTAGGGCAAGCAAGTAAGAATAGACTAGGAACAATGAAATTATATATAGTAAACATAGCCGTGCAGATTAATAAGCATGATCCAGTATAGCAGTGGTGTTAAATAGCCGTGTACGGTGATGTAATAATTGAAGGACGTATTGTAGTGTGTAGCAGGGAGTAACAAGATAATAAGAATAAATTAAACCATAATAACAGATCATAATAGGGGTACATAATGGTAAATAATAATAACATATAAAACCTAAGTAAATCAAATTATAATAATAAAACAACCTGAAAATATTTTGCAGTAATATTATTATGGAATGAATATGATCATAGAAAACTAAATAATTCTAATTATAAATAAGAGTAATTCCCAGGGGTAGCTATTATGGTTGCGTTATTACAAACAGAGCTTAATTTTGGGCACAGTTATAAACTGGGTAATATGAGTAAATTAACGTAAATCATAGTGAGTGTAATTAAGTAAATTATAAACCTTTTACACACTCTAGTGATAGGAAGATTTTGGTAGAAGTGCATCAAGGAGATTCGGGATCGGGGGCCAGTGAGATAACTTCCTAAATTAGTAGCTCACAGCCGCCGATCTCAAATCCAGCAAGTGCCAATTTGAACGAAGGCTTATGGAGGGTTGGAGACCCGCTGAGACGTTGTGATGATATAGCGGCCAGAGGAGGCAGTCTGGGGGTGGGTCCCGTTGTAAAACACGGGGACCCAACACCAGGCTAAGGTCTCTGTGCGAGCGGAGTTGTCGCAGGAAGTCCTTGGTGGGGGTTACGCGAGGTCGAGATGCTAAGGTGTGCGGACTCGTACAATTCGGGGGTGGAGTAGGATTTGAATACTATGACCTGATTCCAGCCCCGAGTTGTGTAGCCTGCACACGTGTGGCTAGACGACGATCCTCGGAGCGACTTACGACTAAATTCCTAATTGGCTAGAATAACTTATACCTATTGGCAAGCGATCGGGCTGGGAATTGAATTAAGCAGGTGTTAATGAGATGGTAAAATAGAAGAAATAATTGAAGCAGTTTACAAATTCCACATTTATATCTAGCCTATGCTAAACATATAAATTAGGACACCGGAATAGGAATAGATAGAATACTAATGAGGACTAATGCAACAGGTTTGGGTTTTCTTTAAGAAGCGTCTGATTTGTTTGACTTAATTGGAAGAGTTGCGAAGTGGTCCAGAGAAAAAGTGGCCGGGGTATAAATTTAGTTTAATGAGTTGTATTAAATTAAATTTATTTAAATTATGAATTTAAAAAAATGATAGAGTTATTGTAATTAGTATTGGTATTTGAAATCCAAGCTTTTAGAATAATTAAAGATTTTGCAATTGGGTGAGTTCCCTATTATTGTACCGGGCGCTTTGGGCTTAAAGCATTGGGCTTGAAGTGTCGATGGGTGACATTGTCGAGAGTTGTTGGATTGTGAAACACGGAGTGTTATGACCGGGCGTGTGAGCGCGCTAAGGGTATTAACCAAACGTTCTCATACGGCCGGGCCGTTCACTCAAAGTGTGTACCGATGGCTATCGGAATGCTAGCTTAACTCAGTGCATAGCGATGGGGAAATCATATTACACTAGTGCAGAAATTTAAAATATAAACGGCTATTGAAATCGAAATTTTATAACGTGGAAGTATTTAACAAGTCAAATTTAAAAAAAAGTTACGAATTATTGACTAACCTTTAGTGTAGGAGGCCCGCGGCCTCTTTCTCCACGTACTTGTGGATCACTTGGAACAGAAGGACGAGTATAACTACTAATAAGGTCGCCACCAACACCTTGACGAATGATATGATGTCAAAGGTTGGAGGGTCCATGGCTGACTGAGGGTACAGTCAGGGTTTGGATAACCAGAGTATTATCATTTTCGAGTTATCAGTGGCCATGTACTCTTGTCACCGGATGTGATATGGCTGTGCGGGAATTACTGTAGTTGGGAAATGTAAACGAGAATAAATTAGTGGTTGTTAAATTTGTATTTCATGTTAATAATTGAGCCATGTGGAGTAGATTTAGCAGATAATTATTTAAGGGGATTTTAATTCAAGGTGAATTTTCTGTGTTACGTAGGAACTGGACTGTGATTCGGTTATGGGATTATTAACGAAATATTAGTGAGGGTACCGTATAGCTGTATGGGAATAGTAGCTTTAATAGTATTTATAAATGAGAAATGAATAATATGTAAATACATCAAACGAACGTGCTCTTGTATGCGGAAATAGGCAATGCTCGCTGCTACCTACGGGGATTGTTTTTATTAAGGAAAAGGACTTGATTATTAGCGGCGAGACGTGGACCGTAGTTTCCACCTTGGATATTAAACGTTACGATGACTTGGTAGCCAATTTGGCAGGGGTAGTTTTTCGGATCATAGATAACGCTACACAAAATGCCGTTCCGGTGCCCCGGGAGGAAATGAGTCGCATGAGTGAGGGGATATATAGGTTAAAATCAATGATTGTTCAATTGAATATGCTTATGACGAATGATAATGAGCGCGAAGGTAGCCGTAGGAAAAGGGCTATTTTCGATAGTGTAGGTTCGGCCTTAAAATATGCATTCGGTACAATGGATTCAGACGACTTTTTCAAAATCAATGATAAATTATCTAAACTCGCTGTAGTGTCGGAAGAACTTTCACACTTTGAGGGGGAACAGTTAAGTTATGTCAAATCGCTTCAGGATGGTTTGACAGTTACCGAACATGACGTAGGGCATTTGGCTGCGTTATTTGGGGAAAAATTGGAACAATTCCAGGCCTACCAAGCTGACACAGCACAGGAAATTGGCAAGTTAAATTTTACATTGAGCTTCCAGAATAGTTTGTATTCACTAGTGAGGAGTGTGGAGTTTGTGGTACAGAGCGTATACACGGAACTAATGCAAATTCAAGCCGCCGTTGACAGTCTAGCTCGAGGTCACGTGACCGCCGCTTTAATATCGCCGTATAAGCTTTCTGAGTTGTTAGTGGATTTAGAGAAACGTTTGCCTGACAATTTATCTTTGTTGGTGTCTCCAGAGTTGGAAACTGTGCATTTTCATTATAAAATATTAGAAGCGTATGCAGTAAAAATTAGCCAAGGGGTTCGAATTGTTTTTAAAGTACCTTTAAAGTCACCTGATAGGGCAATGGAACTTTACAGAATTTTATCCTTCCCTGTATATGACCCTACCCTAAAGCAGTCCTTAGGCCTAGCTGGTTTGAGCAAGTATCTGGCTATTTCTCCGGATCGGCAGAAGTACAGCCTGCTAGACGACCATGACCTGACCTACTGCACAGACGGGGCTTCTGCCCTGTGTCAACCGGTGTTTCCTGTTCGACTGCAAGCGGATGATTCCTGTGAGGCGACCCTGTTCCTGGAAGCCGGAGGGGACCTACCAACCAACTGCGGGAGACGAGTGCACCTGGGCCGTGACGTGACAACGTTCCATAGAGTGCCGGATAGAGGGCTGTGGATCTACTACACGCCGGAGGAGATACTATTGACATTCCAGTGTCGCAATGAAATTAAACAGCACGCAGTGCGCAATAATGGACTTGGATTCCTGCCTGATACATCAGACTGCTACATTTTCAATTCTAAATTTATGCTGTATCCATATACTACCGGAAGTTCGAAGTTCAAAAACATCAATGACGGCATGGTTATACCGAACATTACAAATCTATTATCAGTAGCGGAGCGTCATCAAGTACAGCAGTATCTAAATTTTTCGAGTGATTTGGAATTAATTTCGGACATTGTTAATCGAGCGGTGGTTCCAGGACAAAATTATTCACATTTGAAACAAGTGTTGCGGTTAATTAACGCGGAGACGACTGAATTCAAGAGCTGGGAAGTGAAGAGGAACTATTCTATAGGCGCCGGAGTCATAACTGCTCTGCTAGCAATTGTATTATTCTGTGTGTGCTATTTCCGGTCTATTACGAACTGCCTAATGTGGCTCTGGCTATGCTCCCACCGACCTGTTCAGGAGACCGACATCGAGGGAGAAGTGCAGCGAGAGATGGTGGACCGGGCTGTTCGCAGTCCTACGCCAACTATGTACCGGCAGATCTGCGGACCAACGTCGGAATTGGACAGCCGTTTGGACGTCGAGCTGCGACCACTACGGAGGTGTTCATTGGGGCGAAGGGAGTCATCAGCCAGCGGAGAGGCGACCGAGCTGTAGTGACACAAGGAGCCGGTGCACCTGTGAGATGCGGCTATGAGTGAGTGAGCTAGGGAAATTAAAAAAAAGGGAAGAGTGATGAAAAGTTTAAGAGAAGGGGAAGTTCTTAATAAGGGGGAAAAAGAAGTGCACTGTCAGTGGAAACAAAATTTAGAATTAACAAGATTGTATATCTAACTTATAATATTATATAAAAATGATATAATGTAGAGTAGAGGTTTAAAATGGAAGCAATACGTTCAGCATCTTGAGTAAAACGTTGAGAGAAGGAAATCAAATAATGTATTATTTTTATTATCTTCATAGATGATAGTTTATGCAAATTTTATGAGGCTACCGAACTAGGGTCCTCATTAGCAGCTGAAGAACGTAGTGGTTCCATAAATTGAATTTATGAGGGTCTAGTCCCTTGGTGTTGGGTGGACGTATTTATTAGGCATAAACTTCGATTAGGGAAAGAGAGAGGATACGTTGTTTGGTGTGCGAGATGAGCGACGAAAGTATGACATAACCACTTCCTGTCCCTGATTTGGGATTGGGTTATCTAGTTTGGTTAAGATTGTGGTTCTAGTTGAGGTTCTCTACCTGTGGTTTTAGAGGGCAGTTTACGCGCAGCCATGAGCACGACTGGTCGAGGGGTCCCGGTGGAACGGGAGTGGTACGTGTCGGACGCAGTCGTTAACCCGGTGGGGTCCGTGTATGGATGGAGTTGGGGGGAAGTCTGGGGGCACCCAGGGAGCCAAGAGGTGCACTTCGTGCAATACCCCACAAGTCCCGAGCTGGGGGAGGAGCTGGATGGGGACCGGTGGGCCGCCCTGCTAGAGCAGCGCCGGCGCCGGCCGCCCTTTCCAATGGAACAGAACCGGTGGTTCAGGATGAGGACGCTATTCCAGCAATGGGATGCCGACCGCCGCTTGGAGGAAAATAGGGAATTAGTCCCGTATGGGACTCCCCCGGCCGGCCGACACCGCCCGGTCGGGGTGGTGATTCCTATCCGGCGGCCGGTGGAGAGAACACCCCCAGCTCAGGAGGTGAGTGACCCAGGCCCACCCGTGGGTCGGGGTAACTACCCCAGGGAACGTCCGGGCCGTCACCTGCCACAGTAGTAAATAACTTTGAGCTTGTAAATAATTAAATTGTAAATAGAAATTTTTATTGTTGTTTAGTTAAAGTTTTTTTCGTTTTTTTATTTTATTACATAATTTGACTCTATAAAAGAAAAACAATTCGGTGTTCGCGTGCGGAGTCTGCCCGCGAGACCAGGAGAGTTGGAGGAAACCACAGGTATGTGAAAATTTACAAAAAGGAATAATTTATTGGTAAAGATTGATAAATTTTAAATTGTGGAAAAGGAAAGTAAAAGTGCCTGTCTACTTAATGTCGTCGCTCATCATGTTTAACGTTCGTAAAACATAAGAACAAAGAGTAAAATATCTAAATTAAACGTAGTATGTCAAAAAACAAAATAAGTGTTAAATAACATTCATATGAATTAGAGTTAAGCTGTTAAATTACTAGAGATTTTCATTGGGAATTATTACTGTCGAAATTACCTAAATATTAATCGAAGCAATAAAGCATAAAGTAATATAATTAAGGGATTGTGCAAATGCGTTGCACGCTATCATGTCAAATCAAACAGATATAAAATAAGGCTAACTAAGGACTCAAAATATTAGGCTATAAGATAAACTAGGTCAAGCGTATCCTCTCCCTATTTAATTGAACTATGCAATTTTATTCAACCAGTTTGCAATAAATATGCAAAGGTGAAGGCTTAACAATATTCAGTAAATATATTATGGCTTGTGTAAACACATATATTCTGCGTATATTAAATATTATATCGTAATCAGCTTTTAGTTAAGGTTATAACTCATAATACATACATATAATTCTGGTAAGGCGATAACTGTGCTAGGAGGTAAGCGATAACAACTTAAAGCGTGTGAAAATTAAATTGTCTAATTAAATTCAAACTAAAAATTAAAATGTAATGTAAAATGTAAGATGTAAGTAAACCGAGGAGGCATATCTCGACCCTAACCCATTTAACAAAGTTAAGCAGATTTTCTTGCGCAAATTAGCTGTAGGTAGTTGTGAGAAGTGTCACAGAAGTATGAACGAGGTGTGTATGCAGAAGGTAACAATACGTAATAATGTAATATGTAAAGAAATAGTGTAATGTAATGTAATTTTAATGACAGGGTGTAATAAAACCTATAGAATTGCTTAAGGTAAAATGTGTAAAATATTATTATAAGATTATGTATTCCATGACTTGAAATGTGACGTAATACAAGTGTAGCGAAACGTGTCGAGTGAGAAGGAGTGACCCTAGCAACAATACCGTACAGATAAACTATAAGGAACTAAGGCATACAATTTTCAACTGTTTTAACGAATGTTACTTAGATGTTTTTTTTAACACGACGAGAGCTCTATATATATATATATTACCTCATTTGGTAAAACAGGTAGTAATGAGATAAAAACTTTGAATTTTACAATTAAAAGTAATATATCCATTTTTAAGTTTCATATTAAAAAATTGTAGTAATCAATCTAATATAAAATGAGACAGTTATGGTTGATTTGGTTTTGATTTTTCTAATATGAAAGAACTATTAGTTTTGCATAAAGAATATAAATAAATATATTTTTTATGTTTGGTTTTAGCGGTTGTGATTCCAAACAAAGTTCCAGCGCGCTGGTTCACCCAAGAATACATTGACCAGGCTGAACGACTAGAAAGACGACTCCGAAGGGCACGTAGACGAGAAGAAAGACGAATTCGTCATCAAGCCCTGGAGCTCATCGATCCTCAACCAGGTCCTAGTGGGGTCCGTCATTCTCGTCCTGGACCGAGCAGGGACCCCCAGCCTGCTCCAAGTGGGGAAATAAGCGTGATACCAATAATATTTTTCGATAATGCATCTGATTAATCCTATGTATGTATTACTATTATGTGGGTATAGGATAGTGATTCTTTTTTTAACACAGGGCGAGAGTTCTATATTTATTCTATATTATTGAGTATAACGTATAATTATTAGATAAAACTTTAAGCCCGGGACCATAATAACTCTTTGTTTTGAGGTCCCCAGATGTCAAAAAACTAATGAGATAAAAATTTTGAATTTTACAAATAAAAGTAATATATCCATTTTTAAGTTTCTTATTAAAAAAATCAAGTAATCAATCTAATATAAAATGAGACAGTTATGGTTGATTTGGTTTTAATTTTTCTAATATGAAAGAACTATTAGTTTTGCAAAAAGAATATAAATAAATATAATTGTTTGGTGTTAGCGGTTGTAATTCCAAACATAAAATATTTTTTATTAATAAATTATTATTTTTTATACATTAATTTATATTGAAGCAGAGTTCTTGTTTGTGTACCTTTAGACATTCAAGATTCTGATGTTATTCAAATAAGAACTACGGATACAGTATTCAACTGTTTTAGCGAATTTCCCCTATAAGGGAATAAACAATTACCGTAGGTCTCATGGTAAGACTTAAGCCCGGGACTATAATAACTTTTTGTTTTGAGGTCCCCAGAGTGCAAAAAAACACTATTTGTTCAAATATATCTATAAAGGTTTTGTCTTGCTCTACACAAATTAGAACTTGTTTATACTCTCTAATGATGATGATAAAAAATGCTTTATTCACAAGTTATGTTAGTTTTTATCTTATTCTTGATCAGGTTCATCATCGGCCCCTACCGTATGCTACCCTGCGGTCCAAAGTCACGGAAACACAAACAAACCAATCGGTGTTTTTTTGTTGTTGTCTTTAAACACTGATTTATCTACATATAAAAGTAGATTTCTCTTCTGTGTACCGTACGGATAAGCTATAAGGAACTAAGGCATACAATTTTCAACTGTTTTTGCAAATGTCGCCTAGACTATAATAACTTTTTTGTTTTGTGGTCTCTGGATACCAAAAACACTAATTGTTCAAATTTATATATCTATGTATGTATGTATGTATGTTCGTTAACACAATAACTTGAGTAAAAAAACGTCCAATTTTGGCTCAAATGTGTAAAATGACATTATTGAAACTAACCAAGGAAAATCCAAAAATCAGTACTTTTTTAATACCCTCTAATGTTGATGATAAAAAATGCTTTATTCACAAGTTATGTTAGTTTTTATTTTATCCTTGATCAGGTACATCATCGCCCCCTACCGTATGCCACCCTGCGGTCCAGAGTCACGGGAACACAAACAAACCGGTCGGTAAGTGTTTTTTGTTGTTGTTGTTTTCAAACACTAATTTATCTCTCTCTCTCTCTCTTTCTCTCTCTCTCTCTCTCTCTCTCTCTCTCTATATATATATATATAAGCAGATTTCTTGTCTGTATACTGTTATGAGCGGCTCGAGGTTGCAAAATTCTTAACCTTTGGAAATATCTCTAGCCCCGTGGCATGAGTCCAAATTATCTGAATTTCCTTGGAATTAAAATACCACTTCCAGTGGAAGGTTTTTAACGAACAAGTCCATCGTTAACCTCAAAGATAAAGCCGGATTTCCCGTGGAAGTTTCTAGATCGAGAGTTGACCAAGAGCATCTCCATATGGTCCGATGCCAAAACTAGCTCGCTGATTGGCCCAGGGCAGGGAGGAGTCCCGGTATAAAAGCCGGTGACCGCAGGTTTCCGGCAGATAGCAGAGAGATTCCAGTTAGATAGATAGACAGTCGCAGATGAGCTAGTCAGCCAGATGGGCACAGCGTACCTAGTAGTTTGGGTCATCCGCGTCACCACGATGTTCAGCGTGCTACTACTGCTCTGTAAGTTGCCCAACGACTCTTAGGTCTAGGACTGTCCCTGTCTTATCTCTCCCATAATCTCGATTGTTCGATTGTAATTCTGAAACTGTAATTTGCCATGTTAACTTAAGAGTATTTGTATTCAGGCTATTCACCCCCTGGACCTTCAGTCCGGTGACTGGGCGGTTGTATCATCCTGACAGTGTATTGTAAAAAGAAAGAATGACAATAAAGACCTCCATTAACTTGTTGGAAGCCCACACCGTTCGGCTTGTTATTTAATCCCAGTCACCCTTAGAGCGCCGCAGGGGTTGGGCTTTACCCCCCCCCCCCCTGGCCGCATATAACAGTGGTGTCAGAAGTGGGATGAGGCTGTGAATGACTGAGAATGAATGGATAGTATACAAACGACAGGTAGCGAACGACGGGTAGGGCGATGACCCAATTAGACGACGGCCATGGGCGCGTCGGAGTCCATTAGTGGGCGGTCACTAAGTGGGACTATTATGCGGCAAATGGGGAATGACAATGGGCCCGTTACGTGGGCGGTTCCTGGCAAAAACACCGCAGGTGGCGCAAGTCAGGCGTGATGGGCCGACGGGGTCTGAAATACTCGCAGAGTATATTCAGTATAAGGGCCGCAGCCTGGCGTCAGGTAGGCACGCCAAGGCAAAATGATTATAAGGGGAATTTCAGTGAGAGAAAGTAGAGTAAGCAGGAAACACAAAATGCGACCCATTCATTGAGGGGCACGGGTAGGGCAAGCAAGTAAGAATAGACTAGGAACAATGAAATTATATATAGTAAACATAGCCGTGCAGATTAATAAGCATGATCCAGTATAGCAGTGGTGTTAAATAGCCATGTACGGTGATGTAATAATTGAAGGACGTATTGTAGTGTGTAGCAGGGAGTAACAAGATAATAAGAATAAATTAAACCATAATAACAGATCATAATAGGGGTACATAATGGTAAATAATAATAACATATAAAACCTAAGTAAATCAAATTATAATAATAAAACAACCTGAAAATATTTTGCAGTAATATTATTATGGAATGAATATGATCATAGAAAACTAAATAATTCTAATTATAAATAAGAGTAATTCCCAGGGGTAGCTATTATGGTTGCGTTATTACAAACAGAGCTTAATTTTGGGCACAGTTATAAACTGGGTAATATGAGTAAATTAACGTAAATCATAGTGAGTGTAATTAAGTAAATTATAAACCTTTTACACACTCTAGTGATAGGAAGATTTTGGTAGAAGTGCATCAAGGAGATTCGGGATCGGGGGCCAGTGAGATAACTTCCTAAATTAGTAGCTCACAGCCGCCGATCTCAAATCCAGCAAGTGCCAATTTGAACGAAGGCTTATGGAGGGTTGGAGACCCGCTGAGACGTTGTGATGATATAGCGGCCAGAGGAGGCAGTCTGGGGGTGGGTCCCGTTGTAAAACACGGGGACCCAACACCAGGCTAAGGTCTCTGTGCGAGCGGAGTTGTCGCAGGAAGTCCTTGGTGGGGGTTACGCGAGGTCGAGATGCTAAGGTGTGCGGACTCGTACAATTCGGGGGTGGAGTAGGATTTGAATACTATGACCTGATTCCAGCCCCGAGTTGTGTAGCCTGCACACGTGTGGCTAGACGACGATCCTCGGAGCGACTTACGACTAAATTCCTAATTGGCTAGAATAACTTATACCTATTGGCAAGCGATCGGGCTGGGAATTGAATTAAGCAGGTGTTAATGAGATGGTAAAATAGAAGAAATAATTGAAGCAGTTTACAAATTCCACATTTATATCTAGCCTATGCTAAACATATAAATTAGGACACCGGAATAGGAATAGATAGAATACTAATGAGGACTAATGCAACAGGTTTGGGTTTTCTTTAAGAAGCGTCTGATTTGTTTGACTTAATTGGAAGAGTTGCGAAGTGGTCCAGAGAAAAAGTGGCCGGGGTATAAATTTAGTTTAATGAGTTGTATTAAATTAAATTTATTTAAATTATGAATTTAAAAAAATGATAGAGTTATTGTAATTAGTATTGGTATTTGAAATCCAAGCTTTTAGAATAATTAAAGATTTTGCAATTGGGTGAGTTCCCTATTATTGTACCGGGCGCTTTGGGCTTAAAGCATTGGGCTTGAAGTGTCGATGGGTGACATTGTCGAGAGTTTTTGGATTGTGAAACACGGAGTGTTATGACCGGGCGTGTGAGCGCGCTAAGGGTATTAACCAAACGTTCTCATACGGCCGGGCCGTTCGCTCAAAGTGTGTACCGATGGCTATCGGAATGCTAGCTTAACTCAGTGCATAGCGATGGGGAAATCATATTACACTAGTGCAGAAATTTAAAATATAAACGGGTATTGAAATCGAAATTTTATAACGTGGAAGTATTTAACAAGTCAAATTTAAAAAAAAGTTACGAATTATTGACTAACCTTTAGTGTAGGAGGCCCGCGGCCTCTTTCTCCACGTACTTGTGGATCACTTGGAACAGAAGGACGAGTATAACTACTAATAAGGTCGCCACCAACACCTTGACGAATGATATGATGTCAAAGGTTGGAGGGTCCATGGCTGACTGAGGGTACATTCAGGGTTTGGATAACCAGAGTATTATCATTTTCGAGTTATCAGTGGCCATGTACTCTTGTCACCGGATGTGATATGGCTGTGCGGGAATTACTGTAGTTGGGAAATGTAAACGAGAATAAATTAGTGGTTGTTAAATTTGTATTTCATGTTAATAATTGAGCCATGTGGAGTAGATTTAGCAGATAATTATTTAAGGGGATTTTAATTCAAGGTGAATTTTCTGTGTTACGTAGGAACTTGACTGTGATTCGGTTATGGGATTATTAACGAAATATTAGTGAGGGTACCGTATAGCTGTATGGGAATAGTAGCTTTAATAGTATTTATAAATGAGAAATGAATAATAAGTAAATACATCAAACGAACGTGCTCTTGTATGCGGAAATAGGCAATGCTCGCTGCTACCTACGGGGATTGTTTTTATTAAGGAAAAGGACTTGATTATTAGCGGCGAGACGTGGACCGTAGTTTCCACCTTGGATATTAAACGTTACGATGACTTGGTAGCCAATTTGGCAGGGGTAGTTTTTCGGATCATAGATAACGCTACACAAAATGCCGTTCCGGTGCCCCGGGAGGAAATGAGTCGCATGAGTGAGGGGATATATAGGTTAAAATCAATGATTGTTCAATTGAATATGCTTATGACGAATGATAATGAGCGCGAAGGTAGCCGTAGGAAAAGGGCTATTTTCGATAGTGTAGGTTCGGCCTTAAAATATGCATTCGGTACAATGGATTCAGACGACTTTTTCAAAATCAATGATAAATTATCTAAACTCGCTGTAGTGTCGGAAGAACTTTCACACTTTGAGGGGGAACAGTTAAGTTATGTCAAATCGCTTCAGGATGGTTTGACAGTTACCGAACATGACGTAGAGCATTTGGCTGCGTTATTTGGGGAAAAATTGGAACAATTCCAGGCCTACCAAGCTGACACAGCACAGGAAATTGGCAAGTTAAATTTTACATTGAGCTTCCAGAATAGTTTGTATTCACTAGTGAGGAGTGTGGAGTTTGTGGTACAGAGCGTATACACGGAACTAATGCAAATTCAAGCCGCCGTTGACAGTCTAGCTCGAGGTCACGTGACCGCCGCTTTAATATCGCCGTATAAGCTTTCTGAGTTGTTAGTGGATTTAGAGAAACGTTTGCCTGACAATTTATCTTTGTTGGTGTCTCCAGAGTTGGAAACTGTGCATTTTCATTATAAAATATTAGAAGCGTATGCAGTAAAAATTAGCCAAGGGGTTCGAATTGTTTTTAAAGTACCTTTAAAGTCACCTGATAGGGCAATGGAACTTTACAGAATTTTATCCTTCCCTGTATATGACCCTACCCTAAAGCAGTCCTTAGGCCTAGCTGGTTTGAGCAAGTATCTGGCTATTTCTCCGGATCGGCAGAAGTACAGCCTGCTAGACGACCATGACCTGACCTACTGCACAGACGGGGCTTCTGCCCTGTGTCAACCGGTGTTTCCTGTTCGACTGCAAGCGGATGATTCCTGTGAGGCGACCCTGTTCCTGGAAGCCGGAGGGGACCTACCAACCAACTGCGGGAGACGAGTGCACCTGGGCCGTGACGTGACAACGTTCCATAGAGTGCCGGATAGAGGGCTGTGGATCTACTACACGCCGGAGGAGATACTATTGACATTCCAGTGTCGCAATGAAATTAAACAGCACGCAGTGCGCAATAATGGACTTGGATTCCTGCCTGATACATCAGACTGCTACATTTTAAATTCTAAATTTATGCTGTATCCATATACTACCGGAAGTTCGAAGTTCAAAAACATCAATGACGGCATGGTTATACCGAACATTACAAATCTATTATCAGTAGCGGAGCGTCATCAAGTACAGCAGTATCTAAATTTTTCGAGTGATTTGGAATTAATTTCGGACATTGTTAATCGAGCGGTGGTTCCAGGACAAAATTATTCACATTTGAAACAAGTGTTGCGGTTAATTAACGCGGAGACGACTGAATTCAAGAGCTGGGAAGTGAAGAGGAACTATTCTATAGGCGCCGGAGTCATAACTGCTCTGCTAGCAATTGTATTATTCTGTGTGTGCTATTTCCGGTCAATTACGAACTGCCTAATGTGGCTCTGGCTATGCTCCCACCGACCTGTTCAGGAGACCGACATCGAGGGAGAAGTGCAGCGAGAGATGGTGGACCGGGCTGTTCGCAGTCCTACGCCAACTCTGTACCGGCAGATCTGCGGACCAACGTCGGAATTGGACAGCCGTTTTGACGTCGAGCTGCGACCACTACGGAGGTGTTCATTGGGGCGAAGGGAGTCATCAGCCAGCGGAGAGGTGACCGAGCTGTAGTGACACAAGGAGCCGGTGCACCTGTGAGATGCGGCTATGAGTGAGTGAGCTAGGGAAATTAAAAAAAGGGAAGAGTGATGAAAAGTTTAAGAGAAGGGGAAGTTCTTAATAAGGGGGAAAAAGAAGTGCACTGTCAGTGGAAACAAAATTTAGAATTAACAAGATTGTATATCTAACTTATAATATTATATAAAAATGATATAATGTAGAGTAGAGGTTTAAAATGGAAGCAATACGTTCAGCATCTTGAGTAAAACGTTGAGAGAAGGAAATCAAATAATGTATTTTTTTATTATCTTCATAGATGATAGTTTATGCAAATGTTATGAGGCTACCGAACTAGGGTCCTCATTAGCAGCTGAAGAACGTAGTGGTTCCATAAATTGAATTTATGAGGGTCTAGTCCCTTGGTGTTGGGTGGACGTATTTATTAGGCATAAACTTCGATTAGGGAAAGAGAGAGGATACGTTGTTTGGTGTGCGAGATGAGCGACGAAAGTATGACATAACCACTTCCTGTCCCTGATTTGGGATTGGGTTATCTAGTTTGGTTAAGATTGTGGTTCTAGTCGAGGTTCTCTACCTGTGGTTTTAGAGGGCAGTTTACGCGCAGCCATGAGCACGACTGGTCGAGGGGTCCCGGTGGAACGGGAGTGGTACGTGTCGGACGCAGTCGTTAACCCGGTGGGGTCCGTGTATGGATGGAGTTGGGGGGAAGTCTGGGGGCACCCAGGGAGCCAAGAGGTGCACTTCGTGCAATACCCCACAAGTCCCGAGCTGGGGGAGGAGCTGGATGGGGACTGGTGGGCCGCCCTGCTAGAGCAGCGCCGGCGCCGGCCGCCCTTTCCAATGGAACAGAACCGGTGGTTCAGGATGAGGACGCTATTCCAGCAATGGGATGCCGACCGCCGCTTGGAGGAAAATAGGGAATTAGTCCCGTATGGGACTCCCCCGGCCGGCCGACACCGCCCGGTCGGGGTGGTGATTCCTATCCGGCGGCCGGTGGAGAGAACACCCTCAGCTCAGGAGGTGAGTGACCCAGGCCCACCCGTGGGTCGGGGTAACAACCCCAGGGAACGTCCGGGCCGTCACCTGCCACAGTAGTAAATAACTTTGAGCTTGTAAATAATTAAATTGTAAATAGAAATTTTTATTGTTGTTTAGTTAAAGTTTTTTTCGTTTTTTTATTTTATTACATAATTTGACTCTATAAAAGAAAAACAATTCGGTGTTCGCGTGCGGAGTCTGCCCGCGAGACCAGGAGAGTTGGAGGAAACCACAGGTATGTGAAAATTTACAAAAAGGAATAATTTATTGGTAAAGATTGATAAATTTTAAATTGTGGAAAAGGAAAGTAAAAGTGCCTGTCTACTTAATGTCGTCGCTCATCATGTTTAACGTTCGTAAAACATAAGAACAAAGAGTAAAATATCTAAATTAAACGTAGTATGTCAAAAAACAAAATAAGTGTTAAATAACATTCATATGAATTAGAGTTAAGCTGTTAAATTACTAGAGATTTTCATTGGGAATTATTACTGTCGAAATTACCTAAATATTAATCGAAGCAATAAAGCATAAAGTAATATAATTAAGGGATTGTGCAAATGCGTTGCACGCTATCATGTCAAATCAAACAGATATAAAATAAGGCTAACTAAGGACTCAAAATATTAGGCTATAAGATAAACTAGGTCAAGCGTATCCTCTCCCTATTTAATTGAACTATGCAATTTTATTCAACCAGTTTGCAATAAATATGCAAAGGTGAAGGCTTAACAATATTCAGTAAATATATTATGGCTTGTGTAAACACATATATTCTGCGTATATTAAATATTATATCGTAATCAGCTTTTAGTTAAGGTTATAACTCATAATACATACATATAATTCTGGTAAGGCGATAACTGTGCTAGGAGGTAAGCGATAACAACTTAAAGCGTGTGAAAATTAAATTGTCTAATTAAATTCAAACTAAAAATTAAAATGTAATGTAAAATGTAAGATTTAAGTAAACCGAGGAGGCATATCTCGACCCTAACCCATTTAACAAAGTTAAGCAGATTTTCTTGCGCAAATTAGCTGTAGGTAGTTGTGAGAAGTGTCACAGAAGTATGAACGAGGTGTGTATGCAGAAGGTAACAATACGTAATAATGTAATATGTAAAGAAATAATGTAATGTAATGTAATTTTAATGACAGGGTGTAATAAAACCTATAGAATTGCTTAAGGTAAAATGTGTAAAATATTATTATAAGATTATGTATTCCATGACTTGAAATGTGACGTAATACAAGTGTAGCGAAACGTGTCGAGTGAGAAGGAGTGACCCTAGCAACAATACCGTACAGATAAACTATAAGGAACTAAGGCATACAATTTTCAACTGTTTTAACGAATGTTACTTAGATGTTTTTTTTAACACGACGAGATCTCTATATATATATATATATTACCTCATTTTTCTAATATGAAAGAACTATTAGTTTTGCAAAAATAATATAAATAAATATATATTTTTTGTTTGGTTTTGCGGTTGTGATTCCAAACAAAGTTCAAGCACGCTGGTTCACCCAAGAATTCATGGAGCAGGCTGAACGACTAGAAAGACGACTCCGAAGGGCACGTAGACGAGAAGAAAGACGAATTCGTCATCAAGCCCTGGAGCTCATCGATCCTCAACCAGGTCCTAGTGGGGTCCGTCATTCTTGTCCTGGACTGAGCAGGGACCCCCAGCCTGCTCCAAGTGGGGAAATAAGCGTGATACCAATAATATTGATCGATAGTGCTTCTGATTAATCCTAGGTATGTATTACTATTATGTGGGTATAGGATAGTGATTCTTTTTTTAACACAGGGCGAGAGTTCTATATTTATTCTATATTATTGAGTAAAACCTTTAATAATTAAATAAAACTTTAAGCCCGGCACCATAATAAATTTTTGTTTTGAGGTCCCCAAATGGCAAAAAACTAATGAGATAAAAACTTTGAATTTTACAAATAAAAGTAATATATCCATTTTTAAGTTTCTTATTAAAAAATTCAAGTAATCAATCTAATATAAAATCAGACAGTTATGGTTGATTTGGTTTTATTTTTTCTAATATGAAAGAACTATTAGTTTTGCAAAAAGAATATAAATAAATATATTTGTTTGGTGTTAGCGGTTGTAATTCCAAACATAAAATATTTTTTATTAATAAATTATTATTTTTGTTTATACATTAATTTATATAGAAGCAGAGGTCTTGTTTGTGTACCTTTAGACATTCAAGATTCTGATGTTCATCAAATGAGAACTACGGATACAGTATTCAACTGTTTTAGCGAATTTCCCCTATAAGGGAATAAACTATAACCGTAGGTCTCATGGTAAGACTTAAGCCCGGGACTATAATAACTTTTTATTTTGAGGTCCCCAGATGGCAAAAAAACACTATTTGTTTAAATATATCTATAAAGGTTTTGTCTTGCTCTGCACAAATTAGAACTTTTTTATACTCTCTAATGTTGATGATAAAAAATGCTTTATTCACAAGTTATGTTAGTTTTTATCTTATTCTTGATCAGGTACATCATCGGCTCCTACCGTATGCTACCCTGCGGTCCAAAGTCACGGAAACACAAACAAACCAATCGGTGTTTTTTTGTTGTTGTCTTTAAACACTGATTTATCTACATATAAAAGTAGATTTCTCTTCTGTGTACCGTACGGATAAGCTATAAGGAACTAAGGCATAAAATTTTCAACTGTTTTTGCAAATGTCGCCTAGACTATAATAACTTTTTTGTTTTGTGGTCTCCGGATACCAAAAACACTAATTGATCAAATTTATATATCTATGTATGTATATATGTATGTATGTATGTTTGTTAACACAATAACTTGAGTAAAAAAACGTCAAATTTTGGCTCAAATGTGTAAAATGACATTATTGAAACTAACTAAGGAAAATCCAAAAATTAGAACTTTTTTAATACCCTCTAATGTTGAAGATAAAAATTACTTTATTCACAAGTTATGTTAGTTTTTATTTTATCCTTGATCAGGTACAGCATCGCCCCCAACCGTATGCCACCCTGCGGTCCAGAGTCATGGGAACACAAACAAACCGGTCGGTAAGTATTTGTTGTTGTTGTGTTTTCAAACAATAATTTATATCTATATTACTCTCTAATGTTGATGATAAAAAATGCTTTATTCACAAGTTATGTTAGTTTTTATCTTATTCTTGATCAGGTACATCATCGGCTCCTACCGTATGCTACCCTGCGGTCCAAAGTCACGGAAACACAAACAAACCAATCGGTGTTTTTTTGTTGTTGTCTTTAAACACTGATTTATCTACATATAAAAGTAGATTTCTCTTCTGTGTACCGTACGGATAAGCTATAAGGAACTAAGGCATACAATTTTCAACTGTTTTTGCAAATGTCGCCTAGACTATAATAACTTTTTTGTTTTGTGGTCTCCGGATACCAAAAACACTAATTGATCAAATTTATATATCTATGTATGTATATATGTATGTATGTATGTTTGTTAACACAATAACTTGAGTAAAAAAACGTCAAATTTTGGCTCAAATGTGTAAAATGACATTATTGAAACTAACTAAGGAAAATCCAAAAATTAGAACTTTTTTAATACCCTCTAATGTTGAAGATAAAAATTACTTTATTCACAAGTTATGTTAGTTTTTATTTTATCCTTGATCAGGTACAGCATCGCCCCCTACCGTATGCCACCCTGCGGTCCAGAGTCATGGGAACACAAACAAACCGGTCGGTAAGTATTTGTTGTTGTTGTGTTTTCAAACAATAATTTATATCTATATATATATATATATATATACATATATAAGCAGATTTCTTGGTCTTGTCTTGATTTCTGTTGGTCTGTGTACCGTACAGATAAACTATAAGGAACTAAGGCATACAATTTTCAACTGTTTTAACGAAAGTTACTTATATGTTTTTTTTAACACGACGAGAGCTCTTATATATATTACATCGTTTGGTAAAACAGGTAGTAATGAGATAAACACTTTGAATTTTACAATTAAAAATAATATATCCATTTTTAAGTTTCATATTAAAAAATTGTAGTAATCAATCTAATATAAAATGAGACAGTCATGGTTGATTTGGTTTTGATTTTTCTAAAATGAAAGAACTATTAGTTTTGCAAAAATAATATAAATAAATATACATTTTTTTGTTTGGTTTTGCGTTTGTGATTCCAAACAAAGTTCCAGCGCGCTGGTTCACCCAAGAATTCATGGAGCAGGCTGAACGACTAGAGAGACAACTCCGAAGGGCACGTAGACGAGAAGAAAGACGAATTCGTCATCAAGCCCTGGAGCTCATCGATCCTCAACCAGGTCCTAGTGGGGTCCGTCATTCTCGTCCTGGACTGAGCAGGGACCCCCAGCCTGCTCCAAGTGGGGAAATAAGCGTGATACCAATAATATTTTTCGATAGTGCATCTGATTAATCCTAGGTATGTATTACTATTATGTGGGTATAGGATAGTGATTCTTTTTTTAACACAGGGCGAGAGTTCTATATTTATTCTATATTATTGAGTATAACGTATAATTATTAGATAAAACTTTAAGCCCGGGACCATAATAACTCTTTGTTTTGAGGTCCCCAGATGTCAAAAAACTAATGAGATAAAAATTTTGAATTTTACAAATAAAAGTAATATATCCATTTTTAAAATTCTTATTAAAAAAATCAAGTAATCAATCTAATATAAAATGAGACAGTTATGGTTGATTTGGTTTTAATTTTTCTAATATGAAAGAACTATTAGTTTTGCAAAAAGAATATAAATAAATATATTTGTTTGGTGTTAGCGGTTGTAATTCCAAACATAAAATATTTTTTATTAATAAATTATTATTTTTTATACATTAATTTATATTGAAGCAGAGTTCTTGTTTGTGTACCTTTAGACATTCAAGATTCTGATGTTATTCAAATAAGAACTACGGATACAGTATTCAACTGTTTTAGCGAATTTCCCCTATAAGGGAATAAACTATTACCGTAGGTCTCATGGTAAGACTTAAGCCCGGGACTATAATAACTTTTTGTTTTGAGGTCCCCAGAGTGCAAAAAAACACTATTTGTTCAAATATATCTATAAAGGTTTTGTCTTGCTCTACACAAATTAGAACTTGTTTATACTCTCTAATGATGATGATAAAAAATGCTTTATTCACAAGTTATGTTAGTTTTTATCTTATTCTTGATCAGGTTCATCATCGGCCCCTACCGTATGCTACCCTGCGGTCCAAAGTCACGGAAACACAAACAAACCAATCGGTGTTTTTTGTTGTTGTTGTTTTTAAAACACTGATTTATATATATATATATAAAAGCAGATTTCTTGTCTGTGCACCGTACGGATAAACTATAAGGAACTGAGGCATACATTTTCAACTGTTTTTGCAAATGTCACCTAGACTATAATAACTTTTTTGTTTTGTGGTCTCCGGATACCAAAAACACTAATTGTTCAAATTTATATATCTATGTATGTATGTATGTATGTTCGTTAACACAATAACTTGAGTAAAAAAACGTCCGATTTTGGCTCAAATGTGTAAAATGACATTATTGAAACTATCAAGGAAAATCCAAAAATCAGAACTTTTTTAATACCCTCTAATGTTGATGATAAAAAATGCTTTATTCACAAGTTATGTTAGTTTTTATTTTATCCTTGATCAGGTACATCATCGCCCCCTACCGTATGCCACCCTGCGGTCCAGAGTCACGGGAACACAAACAAACCGGTCGGTAAGTGTTTTTTGTTGTTGTTGTTTTCAAACACTAATTTATCTCTCTCTCTCTCTCTTTCTCTCTCTCTCTCTCTCTCTCTATATATATATATATATATATATATATATAAGCAGATTTCTTGTCTGTATACTGTTATGAGCGGCTCGAGGTTGCAAAATTCTTAACCTTTGGAAATATCTCTAGCCCCGTGGCATGAGTCCAAATTATCTGAATTTCCTTGGAATTAAAATACCACTTCCAGTGGAAGGTTTTTAACGAACAAGTCCATCGTTAACCTCAAAGATAAAGCCGGATTTCCCGTGGAAGTTTCTAGATCGAGAGTTGACCAAGGGCATCTCCATATGGTCCGATGCCAAAACTAGCTCGCTGATTGGCCCAGGGCAGGGAGGAGTCCCGGTATAAAAGCCGGTGACCGCAGGTTTCCGGCAGATAGCAGAGAGATTCCAGTTAGATAGATAGACAGTCGCAGATGAGCTAGTCAGCCAGATGGGCACAGCGTACCTAGTAGTTTGGGTCATCCGCGTCACCACGATGTTCAGCGTGCTACTACTGCTCTGTAAGTTGCCCAACGACTCTTAGGTCTAGGACTGTCCCTGTCTTACCTCTCCCATAATCTCGATTGTTCGATTGTAATTCTGAAACTGTAATTTGCCATGTTAACTTAAGAGTATTTGTATTCAGGCTATTCACCCCCTGGACCTTCAGTCCGGTGACTGGGTGGTTGTATCATCCTGACAGTGTATTGTAAAAAGAAAGAATGACAATAAAGACCTCCATTAACTTGTTGGAAGCCCACACCGTTCGGCTTGTTATTTAATCCCAGTCACCCTTAGAGCGCCGCAGGGGTTGGGCTTTACCCCCCCCCCCTGGCCGCATATAACAGTGGTGTCAGAAGTGGGATGAGGCTGTGAATGACTGAGAATGAATGGATAGTATACAAACGACAGGTAGCGAACGACGGGTAGGGCGATGACCCAATTAGACGACGGCCATGGGCGCGTCGGAGTCCATTAGTGGGCGGTCACTAAGTGGGACTATTATGCGGCAAATGGGGAATGACAATGGGCCCGTTACGTGGGCGGTTCCTGGCAAAAACACCGCAGGTGGCGCAAGTCAGGCGTGATGGGCCGACGGGGTCTGAAATACTCGCAGAGTATATTCAGTATAAGGGCCGCAGCCTGGCGTCAGGTAGGCACGCCAAGGCAAAATGATTATAAGGGGAATTTCAGTGAGAGAAAGTAGAGTAAGCAGGAAACACCAAATGCGACTCATTCATTGAGGGGCACGGGTAGGGCAAGCAAGTAAGAATAGACTAGGAACAATGAAATTATATATAGTAAACATAGCCGTGCAGATTAATAAGCATGATCCAGTATAGCAGTGGTGTTAAATAGCCGTGTACGGTGATGTAATAATTGAAGGACGTACGACTAAATTCCTAATTGGCTAGAATAACTTATACCTATTGGCAAGCGATCGGGCTGGGAATTGAATTAAGCAAGTGTTAATGAGATGGTAAAATAGAAGAAATCATTGAAGCAGTTTACAAATTCCACATTTATATCTAGCCTATGCTAAACATATAAATTAGGACACCGGAATAGGAATAGATAGAATACTAATGAGGACTAATGCAACAGGTTTGGGTTTTCTTTAAGAAGCGTCTGATTTGTTTGACTTAATTGGAAGAGTTGCGAAGTGGTCCAGAGAAAAAGTGGCCGGGGTATAAATTTAGTTTAATGAGTTGTATTAAATTAAATTTATTTAAATTATGAATTTAAAAAAATGATAGAGTTATTGTAATTAGTATTGGTATTTGAAATCCAAGCTTTTATAATAATTAAAGATTTTGCAATTGGGTGAGTTCCCTATTATTGTACCGGGCGCTTTGGGCTTAAAGCATTGGGCTTGAAGTGTCGATGAGTGACATTGTCGAGAGTTGTTGGATTGTGAAACACGGAGTGTTATGACCGGGCGTGTGAGCGCGCTAAGGGTATTAACCAAACGTTCTCATACGGCCGGGCCGTTCGCTCAAAGTGTGTACCGATGGCTATCGGAATGCTAGCTTAACTCAGTGCATAGCGATGGGGAAATCATATTACACTAGTGCAGATATTTAAAATATAAACGGGTATTGAAATCGAAATTTTATAACGTGGAAGTATTTAACAAGTCAAATTTAAAAAAAAGTTACGAATTATTGACTAACCTTTAGTGTAGGAGGCCCGCGGCCTCTTTCTCCACGTACTTGTGGATCACTTGGAACAGAAGGACGAGTATAACTACTAATAAGGTCGCCACCAACACCTTGACGAATGATATGATGTCAAAGGTTGGAGGGTCCATGGCTGACTGAGGGTACAGTCAGGGTTTGGATAACCAGAGTATTATCATTTTCGAGTTATCAGTGGCCATGTACTCTTGTCACCGGATGTGATATGGCTGTGCGGGAATTACTGTAGTTGGGAAATGTAAACGAGAATAAATTAGTGGTTGTTAAATTTGTATTTCATGTTAATAATTGAGCCATGTGGAGTAGATTTAGCAGATAATTATTTAAGGGGATTTTAATTCAAGGTGAATTTTCTGTGTTACGTAGGAACTGGACTGTGATTCGGTTATGGGATTATTAATGAAATATTAGTGAGGGTACCGTATAGCTGTATGGGAATAGTAGCTTTAATAGTATTTATAAATGAGAAATGAATAATATGTAAATACATCAAACGAACGTGCTCTTGTATGCGGAAATAGGCAATGCTCGCTGCTACCTACGGGGATTGTTTTTATTAAGGAAAAGGACTTGATTATTAGCGGCGAGACGTGGACCGTAGTTTCCACCTTGGATATTAAACGTTACGATGACTTGGTAGCCAATTTGGCAGGGGTAGTTTTTCGGATCATAGATAACGCTACACAAAATGCCGTTCCGGTGCCCCGGGAGGAAATGAGTCGCATGAGTGAGGGGATATAGAGGTTAAAATCAATGATTGTTCAATTGAATATGCTTATGACGAATGATAATGAGCGCGAAGGTAGCCGTAGGAAAAGGGCTATTTTCGATAGTGTAGGTTCGGCCTTAAAATATGCATTCGGTACAATGGATTCAGACGACTTTTTCAAAATCAATGATAAATTATCTAAACTCGCTGTAGTGTTGGAAGAACTTTCACACTTTGAGGGGGAACAGTTAAGTTATGTCAAATCGCTTCAGGATGGTTTGACAGTTACCGAACATGACGTAGGGCATTTGGCTGCGTTATTTGGGGAAAAATTGGAACAATTCCAGGCCTACCAAGCTGACACAGCACAGGAAATTGGCAAGTTAAATTTTACATTGAGCTTCCAGAATAGTTTGTATTCACTAGTGAGGAGTGTGGAGTTTGTGGTACAGAGCGTATACACGGAACTAATGCAAATTCAAGCCGCCGTTGACAGTCTAGCTCGAGGTCACGTGACCGCCGCCTTAATATCGCCGTATAAGCTTTCTGAGTTGTTAGTGGATTTAGAGAAACGTTTGCCTGACAATTTATCTTTGTTGGTGTCTCCAGAGTTGGAAACTGTGCATTTTCATTATAAAATATTAGAAGCGTATGCAGTAAAAATTAGCCAAGGGGTTCGAATTGTTTTTAAAGTACCTTTAAAGTCACCTGATAGGGCAATGGAACTTTACAGAATTTTATCCTTCCCTGTATATGACCCTACCCTAAAGCAGTCCTTAGGCCTAGATGGTTTGAGCAAGTATCTGGCTATTTCTCCGGATCGGCAGAAGTACAGCCTGCTAGACGACCATGACCTGACCTACTGCACAGACGGGGCTTCTGCCCTGTGTCAACCGGTGTTTCCAGTTCGACTGCGAGCGGAGGATTCCTGTGAAGCGACCCTGTTCCTAGAAGCCGGAGGGGACCTACCAACCAACTGCGGAAGACGAGTGCACCTGGGCCGTGACATGACAACGTTCCATAGAGTGCCGGATAGAGGGCTGTGGATCTACTACACGCCGGAGGAGATACTATTGACATTCCAGTGTCGCAATGAAATGAAACAGCACGCAGTGCGCATTAATGGACTTGGATTCCTGCCTGATACATCGGACTGCTACATTTTCAATTCTAAATTTATGCTGTATCCATATACTACCGGAAGTTCGAAGTTCAAAAACATCAATGACGGCATGGTTATACCGAACATTACAAATCTATTATCAGTAGCGGAGCGTCATCAAGTACAGCAGTATCTAAATTTTTCGAGTGATTTGGAATTAATTTCGGACATTGTTAATCGAGCGGTGGTTCCAGGACAAAATTATTCACATTTGAAACAAGTGTTGCGGTTAATTAACGCGGAGACGACTGAATTCAAGAGCTGGGAAGTGAAGAGGAACTATTCTATAGGCGCCGGAGTCATAACTGCTCTGGTGGCAATTGTATTATTCTGTGTGTGCTATTTCCGGTCAATTACGAACTGTCTAATGTGGCTCTGGCTATGCTCCCACCGACCTGTTCAGGAGACCAACATCGAGGGAGAAGTGTAGCGAGAGATGGTGGACCGGGCTGTTCGCAGTCCTACGCCAACTATGTACCGGCAGATCTGCGGACCAACGTCGGAATTGGACAGCCGTTTGGACGTCGAGCTACGACCACTACCGAGGTGTTCATTGGGGCGAAGGGAGTCATCAGCCAGCGGAGAGGCGACCGAGCTGTAGTGACACAAGGAGCCGGTGCACCTGTGAGATGCGGCCATGAGTGAGTGAGCTAGGGAAATTAAAAAAAGGGAAGAGTGATGAAAAGTTTAAGAGAAGGGAAAGTTTCTTAATAAGGGGGAAAAAGAAGTGCAGTGTCAGTGGAAACAAAATTTAGAATTAACAAGATTGTATATCTAGCTTATAATATTATATAAAAATTATATAATGTAGAGTAGAGGTTTAAAATGGAAGCAATACGTTCAGCATCTTGAGTAAAACGTTGAGAGAAGGAAATCAAATAATGTATTTTTTTTATTATCTTCATAGATGATAGTTTATGTAAATTTTATGAGGCTACCGAACTAGGGTCCTCATTAGCAGCTGAAGAACGTAGTGGTTCCATAAATTGAATTTATGAGGGTCTAGTCCCTTGGTGTTGGGTGGACGTATTTATTAGGCATAAACTTTGATTAGGGAAAGAGAGAGGATACGTTGTTTGGTGTGCGAGATGAGCGACGAAAGTATGACATAACCACTTCCTGTCCCTGATTGGGGATTGGGTTATCTAGTTTGGTTGAGATTGTGGTTCTAGTCGAGGTTCTCTACCTGTGGTTTTAGAGGGCAGTTTACGCAGCCATGAGCACGACTGGTCGAGGGGTCCCGGTGGAACGGGAGTGGTACGTGTCGGATGCAGTCGTTAACCCGGTGGGGTCCGTGTATGGATGGAGTTGGGGGGAAGTCTGGGGGCACCCAGGGAGCCAAGAGGTGCACTTCGTGCAATACCCCACAAGTCCCGAGCTGGGGGAGGAGCTGGATGGGGACCGGCGGGCCACCCTGCTAGAGCAGCGCCGGCGCCGGCCGCCCTTTCCAATGGAACAGAACCGGGGGTTCAGGATGAGGACGCTATTCCAGCAATGGGATGCCGACCGCCGCTTGGCGAAAAATAGGGAACTAGTCCCATATGGGACTCCCCCGGCCGGCCGACACCGCCCGGTCGGGGTGGTGATTCCTATCCGGCGGCCGGATGAGAGAACACCCCCAGCTCAGGAGGTGAGTGACCCAGGCCCACCCGTGGGTCGGGGTAACTACCCCAGGGAACGTCCGGGCCGTCACCTGCCACAGTAGTAAATAACTTTGCGCTTGTAATAAATCAAATTGTAAATAGAAATTTTTATTGTTGTTTAATTAAAGTTTTTTTTCGTTTTTTTATTTTATTACATAATTTGACTCTATAAAAGAAAAACAATTCGGTGTTCGCGTGCGGAGGCTGCCCGGGAGACCAGGAGAGTTGGAGGAAACCACAGGTATGTGAAAATTTACAAAAAGGAATAATTTATTGGTAAAGATTGATAAATTTTAAATTGTGGAAAAGGAAAGTAAAAGTGCCTGTCTACTTAATGTCGTCGCTCATCATGTTTAACATTCGTAAAACATAAGAACAAAGAGGAAAATATCTAAATTAAACGTAGTATGTCAAAAAACAAAATAAGTGTTAAATAACATTCATATGAATTAGAGTTAAGCTGTTAAATTACTAGAGATTTTCATTGGGAATTATTACTGTCGAAATTACCTAAATATTAATCGAAGAAATAAAGCATAAAGTAATATAATTAAGGGATTGAGCAAATGCGTTGCACGCTATCATGTCAAATCAAACCGATATAAAATAAGGCTAACTAAGGACTCAAAATATTAGGCTATAAGATAAACTAAGTCAAGCGTATCCTCTCCCTATTTAATTGAACTATGCAATTTTATTCAACCAGTTTGCAATAAATATGCAAAGGTGAAGGCTTAACAATATTCAGTAAATATATTATGGCTTGTGTAAACACATATATTCTGCGTATATTAAATATTATATCGTAACCAGCTTTTAGTTAAGGTTATAACTCATAATACATACATATAATTCTGGTAAAGCGATAACTGTGCTAGGAGGTAAACGATAACAACTTAAAGCGTGTGAAAATTAAATTTTCTAATTAAATTCAAACTAAAAATTAAAATGTAATGTAAAATGTAAGATGTAAGTAAACCGAGGAGGCATATCTCGACCCTAAACCACTTAACAAAGTTAAGCAGATTTTCTTGCGCAAATTAGCTGTAGGTAGTTGTGAGAAGTGTCACAGAAGTATGAACGAGGTGTGTATGCAGAAGGTAACAATACATAATAATGTAATATGTAAAGAAATAATGTAATGTAATGTAATTTTAATGACAGGGTGTAATAAAACCTATAGAATTGCTTAAGGTAAAATGTGTAAAATATTATTATAAGATTATGTATTCCATGACTTGAACTGTGACGTAATATAAGTGTAGCGAAAAGTGTCGAGTGAGAAGGGGTGACCCTAGCAACAATACCGTACAGATAAACTATAAGGAACTAAGGCATACAATTTTCAACTGTTTTAACGAATGTTACTTAGATGTTTTTTGTTAACACGACGAGAGCTCTATATATATATTACTTCATTTGGTAAAACAGGTAGTAATGAGATAAAAACTTTGAATTTTACAATTAAAAGTAATATATCCATTTTTAAGTTTCATATTAAAAAATTGTAGTAATCAATCTAATATAAAATGAGACAGTTATGGTTGATTTGGTTTTGATTTTTCTAATATGAAAGAACTATTAGTTTTGCATAAAGAATATAAATAAATATATTTTTTTATGTTTGGTTTTAGCGGTTGTGATTCCAAACAAAGTTCCAGGGCGCTGGTTCACCCAAGAATACATGGAGCAGGCTGAACGACTAGAAAGACGACTCCGAAGGGCACGTAGACGAGAAGAAAGACGAATTCGTCATCAAGCCCTGGAGCTCATCGATCCTCAACCAGGTCCTAGTGGGGTCCGTCATTCTCGTCCTGGACTGAGGAGGGACCCCCAGCCTGCTCCAAGTGGGGAAATAAGCGTGATACGAATAATATTTATCGATAGTGCTTCTGATTAATCCTAGGTATGTATTACTATCATGTGGGTATAGGATAGTGATTATTTTTTTAACACAGGGCTAGAGTTCTATATTTATTCTATATTATTGAGTATAACGTATAATAATTAGATAAAACTTTAAGCCCGGGACCATAATAACTTTTTGTTTTGAGGTCCCCAGATGGCAAAAAACTAATGAGATAACAATTTTGAATTTTACAAATAACAGTAATATATCCATTTTTAAGTTTCTTATTAAAAAATTCAAGTAATCAATCTAATATAAAATGAGACAGTTATGGTTGATTTGGGTTTAATTTTTCTGATATGAAAGAACTATTAGTTTTGCAAAAAGAATATAAATAAATATATTTGTTTGGTGTTAGCGGTTGTAATTCCAAACATAAAATATTTTTTATTAATAAATTATTATTTTTTATACATTAATTTATGTTGAAGCAGAGTTCTTGTTTGTGTACCTTTAGACATTCAAGATTCTGATGTTATTCAAATAAGAACTACAGATACAGTATTCAACTGTTTTAGCGAATTTCCCCTATAAGGGAATAAACTATTGCCGTAGGTCTCATGGTAAGACTTAAGCCCGGGACTATAATAACTTTTTGTTTTGAGGTCCCCAGATGGCAAAAAAACACTATTTGTTCAAATATATCTATAAAGATTTTGTCTTGCTCTGCACAAATTATAACTTGTTTATACTCTCTAATGATGATGATAAAAAATGCTTTATTCACAAGTTATGTTAGTTTTTATTTTATCCTTGATCAGGTACATCATCGCCCCCTACCGTATGCCACCCTGCGGTCCAGAGTCACGGGAACAAAAACAAACCGGTCGGTAAGTATTTTTTGTTGTTGTTGTTTTCAAACACTAATTTATCCATATATATATATACATATATAAGCAGATTTCTTGGTCTTGTCTTGATTTCTGTTGGTCTGTGTACCGTACAGATAAACTATAAGGAACTAAGGCATACAATTTTCAACTGTTTTAACGAAAGTTACTTATATGTTTTTTTAACACGACGAGAGCTCTTATATATATTACATCGTTTGGTAAAACAGGTAGTAATGAGAAAAACACTTTGAATTTTACAATTAAAAGTAATATATCCATTTTTAAGTTTCATATCAAAAAATTGTAGTTATCAATCTAATATAAAATGAGACAGTTATGGTTGATTTGGTTTTGATTTTTCTAAAATGAAAGAACTATTAGTTTTGCAAAAATAATATAAATAAATATATTTTTTTTGTTTGGTTTTAGCGGTTGTGATTCCAAACAAAGTTCCAGGGCGCTGGTTCACCCAAGAATACATGGAGCAGGCTGAACGACTAGAAAGACGACTCCGAAGGGCACGTAGACGAGAAGAAAGACGAATTCGTCATCAAGCCCTGGAGCTCATCGATCCTCAACCAGGTCCTAGTGGGGTCCGTCATTCTCGTCCTGGACTGAGGAGGGACCCCCAGCCTGCTCCAAGTGGGGAAATAAGCGTGATACGAATAATATTTATCGATAGTGCTTCTGATTAATCCTAGGTATGTATTACTATCATGTGGGTATAGGATAGTGATTCTTTTTTTAACACAGGGCGAGAGTTCTATATTTATTCTATATTATTGAGTATAACGTATAATAATTAGATAAAACTTTAAGCCCGGGACCATAATAACTTTTTGTTTTGAGGTCCCCAGATGGCAAAAAACTAATGAGATAACAATTTTGAATTTTACAAATAACAGTAATATATCCATTTTTAAGTTTCTTATTAAAAAATTCAAGTAATCAATCTAATATAAAATGAGACAGTTATGGTTGATTTGGGTTTAATTTTTCTGATATGAAAGAACTATTAGTTTTGCAAAAAGAATATAAATAAATATATTTGTTTGGTGTTAGCGGTTGTAATTCCAAACATAAAATATTTTTTATTAATAAATTATTATTTTTTATACATTAATTTATGTTGAAGCAGAGTTCTTGTTTGTGTACCTTTAGACATTCAAGATTCTGATGTTATTCAAATAAGAACTACGGATACAGTATTCAACTGTTTTAGCGAATTTCCCCTATAAGGGAATAAACTATTACCGTAGGTCTCATGGTAAGACTTAAGCCCGGGACTATAATAACTTTTTGTTTTGAGGTCCCCAGATGGCAAAAAAACACTATTTGTTCAAATATATCTATAAAGATTTTGTCTTGCTCCGCACAAATTATAACTTGTTTATCATCTCTAATGATGATGATAATAAATGCTTTATTCACAAGTTATGTTAGTTTTTATCTTATTCTTGATCAGGTACATCATCGGCCCCTACCGTATGCTACCCTGCGGTCCAAAGTCACGGAAACATAAACAAACCAATCGGTGTTTTTTGTTGTTGTTGTTTTTAAAACACTGATTTATATATATATATATATATATATAAAAGCAGATTTCTTGTCTGTGTACCGAACGGATAAACTATAAGGAACTGAGGCATACATTTTCAACTGTTTTTGCAAATGTCGCCTAGACTATAATAACTTTTTTGTTTTGTTGTCTCCGGATACCAAAAACACTAATTGTTCAAATTTATATATCTATGTATGTATGTATGTATGTTCGTTAACACAATAACTTGAGTAAAAAAACGTCCGATTTTGGCTCAAATGTGTAAAATTACATTATTGAAACTAACTAAGGAAAATCCAAAAATCTGAACTTTTTTAATACCCTCTAATGTTGATGATAAAAAATGCTTTATTCACAAGTTATGTTAGTTTTTATTTTATCCTTGATCAGGTACATCATCGCCCCCTACCGTATGCCACCCTGCGGTCCAGAGTCACGGGAACGCAAACAAACCGGTCGGTAATTGTTTTTTGTTGTTATTGTTTTCAAACACTAATTTATCTCTCTCTCTCTCTTTCTTTCTCTCTCTCTCTCTCTCTCTCTCTCTATATATATATATATATATATATAAGCAGATTTCTTGTCTGTATACTGTTATGAGCGGCTCGAGGTTGCAAAATTCTTAACCTTTGGAAATATCTCTAGCCCCGTGGCATGAGTCTAAATTATCTGAATTTCCTTGGAATTAAAATACCACTTCCAGTGGAAGGTTTTTAACGAACATGTCCATCGTTAACCTCAAAGATAAAGCCGGATTTCCCGTGGAAGTTTCTAGATCGAGAGTTGACCAAGGGCATCTCCATATATGGTCCGATGCCAAAACTAGCTCGCTGATAGGCCCAGGGCAGGGAGGAGTCCCGGTATAAAAGCCAGTGACCGCAGGTTGCCGGCAGATAGCAGAGAGATTCCAGTTAGATAGATAGACAGTCGCAGATGAGCTAGTCAGCCAGATGGGCACAGCGTACCTAGTAGTTAGGGTCATCCGCGTCACCACGATGTTCAGCGTGCTACTACTGCTCTGTAAGTTGCCCAACGACTCTTAGGTCTAGGACTGTCCCTGTCTCACCTCTCCCATAATCTCGATTGTTCGATTGTAATTCTGAAACTGTAATTTTCCATGTTAACTTAAGAGTATTTGTATTCAGGCTATTCACCCCCTGGACCTTCAGTCCGGTGACTGGGCGGTTGTATCATCCTGACAGTGTATTGTAAAAAGAAAGAATGACAATAAAGACCTCCATTAACTTGTTGGAAGCCCACACCATTCGGCTTGTTATTTAATCCCAGTCACCCTTAGAGCGCCGCAGGGGTTGGGCTTTACTCCCCCCCCCCTGGCCGCACATAACAGTGGTGTCAGAAGTGGGATGAGGCTGTGAATGACTGAGAATGAATGGATAGTATACAAACGACAGGTAGCGAACGACGGGTAGGGCGATGACCCAATTAGACGGCGGCCATGGGCGCGTCGGAGTCCATTAGCGGGCGGTCGCTAAGTGGGACTATTATGCGGCAAATGGGGAATGACGATGGGCCCGTTACGTGGGCGGTTCCTGGCAAAAACACCGCAGGTGGCGCAAGTCAGGCGTGATGGGCCGACGGGGTCTGAAATACTCGCAGAGTATATTCAGTATAAGGGCCGCAGCCTGGCGTCAGGTAGGCACGCCAAGGCAAAATGATTATAAGGGGAATTTCAGTGAGAGAAAGTAGAGTAAGCAGGAAACACAAAATGCGTCTCATTCATTGAGGGGCACGGGTAGGGCAAGCAAGTAAGAATAGACCAGGAACAAGGAAATTATATATAGTAAACATAGCCGTGCAGATTAATAAGCATGATCCAGTATAGCAGTGGTGTTAAATAGCCGTGTACGGTGATGTAATAATTGAAGGACGTATTGTAGTGTGTAGCAGGGAGTAACAAGATAATAAGAATAAATTAAACCATAATAACAGATCATAATAGGGGTACATAATGGTAAATAATAATAACATATAAAACCTAAGTAAATCAAATTATAATAATAAAACAACCTGAAAATATTTTGCAGTAATATTATTATGGAATGAATATGATCATAGAAAACTAAATAATTATAATTATAAATAAGAGCTATTCCCAGGGGTAGCTATTATGGTTGCGTTATTACAAACAGAGCTTAATTTTGGGCACAGTTATAAACTGGGTAATATGAGTAAATTAACGTAAATCATAGTGAGTGTAATTAAGTAAATTATAAACCTTTTACACACTCTAGTGATAGGAAGATTTTGGTAGAAGTGCATCAAGGAGATTCGGGATCGGGGGCCAGTGAGATAACTTCCTAAATTAGTAGCCCACAGCCGCCGATCTCAAATCCAGCAAGTGCCAATTTGAACGAAGGCTTATGGAGGGTTGGAGAGCCGCTGAGACGTTTTGATGATATAGCGGCCAGAGGAGGCAGTCTGGGGGTGGGTCCCGTTGTAAAACACGGGGACCCAACACCAGGCTAAGGTCTCTGTGCGAGCGGAGTTGTCGCAGGAAGTCCTTGGTGGGGGAAACGCGAGGTCGAGATGCTAAGGTGTGCAGACTCGTACAATTCGGGGGTGGAGTAGGATTTGAATACTATGACCTGATTCCAGCCCCGAGTTGTGTAGCCTGCACACGTGTGGCTAGACGACGATCCTCGGAGCGAAGCGACTTACGACTAAATTCCTAATTGGCTAGAATAACTTATACCTATTGGCAAGCGATCGGGAATTGAATTAAGCAGGTGTTAATGAGATGGTAAAATAGAAGAAATAATTGAAGCAGTTTACAAATTCCACATTTATATCTAGCCTATGCTAAACATATAAATTAGGACACCGGAATAGGAATAGATAGAATACTAATGAGGACTAATGCAACAGGTTTGGGTTTTCTTTAAGAAGCGTCTGATTTGTTTGACTTAATTGGAAGAGTTGCGAAGTGGTCCAGAGAAAAAGTGGCCGGGGTATAAATTTAGTTTAATGAGTTGTATTAAATTAAATTTATTTAAATTATGAATTTAAAAAAATGATAGAGTTATTGTAATTAGTATTGGTATTTGAAATCCAAGCTTTTAGAATAATTAAAGATTTTGCAATTGGGTGAGTTCCCTATTATTGTACCGGGCGCTTTGGGCTTACAGCATTGGGCTTGAAGTGTCGATGAGCGACATTGTCGAGAGTTGTTGGATTGTGAAACACGGAGTGTTATGACCGGGCGTGTGAGCGCGCTAAGGGTATTAACCAAACGTTCTCATACGGCCGGGCCGTTCGCTCAAAGTGTGTCCCGATGGCTATCGGAATGCTAGCTTAACTCAGTGCATAGCGATGGGGAAATCATATTACACTAGTGCAGAATTTTAAAATATAAACGGGTATTGAAATCGAGATTTTATAACGTGGAAGTATTTAACAAGTCAAATTAAAAAAAAGTTACGAATTATTGACTAACATTTAGTGTAGGAGGCCCGCGGCCTCTTTCTCGACGTAGTTGTGGATCACTTGGAACAGAAGGACGAGTATAACTACTAATAAGGTCGCCACCAACACCTTGACGAATGATATTATGTCAAAGGTTGGAGGGTCCATGGCTGACTGAGGGTACAGTCAGGGTTCGGATAACCAGAGTATTATCATTTTCGAGTTATCAGTGGCCATGTACTCTTGTCACCGTATGTGATATGGTTGTGCGGGAATTACTGTAGTTGGGAAATGTAAACGAGAATAAATTAGTGGGTGTTAAATTTGTATTTCATGTTAATGATTGAGCCATGTGGAGTAGATTTAGCAGATAATTAATTAAGGGGATTTTAATTCAAGGTGAATTTTCTGTGTTACGTAGGAACTGGACTGTGATTCGGTTATGGGATTATTAACGAAATATTAGTGAGGGTACCGTATAGCTGTATCGGAATAGTAGCTTTAATAGTATTTATAAATGAGAAATGAATAATATGTAAATACATCAAACGAACGTGCTCTTGTATGCGGAGATAGGCAATGCTCGCTGCTACCTACGGGGATTGTTTTTATTAAGGAAAAGGACTTGATTATTAGCAGCGAGACGTGGACCGTAGTTTCCACCTTGGATATTAAACGTTACGATGACTTGGTAGCCAATTTGGCAGGGGCAGTTTTTCGGATCATAGATAACGCTACACAAAATGCCGTTCCGGTGCCCCGGGAGGAAATGAGTCGCATGAGTGAGGGGATATATAGGTTAAAATCAATGATTGTTCAATTGAATATGCTTATGACGAATGATAATGAGCGCGAAAGTAGCCGTAGGAAAAGGGCTATTTTCGATAGTGTAGGTTCGGCCTTAAAATATGCATTCGGTACAATGGATTCAGACGACTTTTTCAAAATCAATGATAAATTATGTAAAATCGCTGTAGTGTCGGAAGAACTTTCACACTTTGAGGGGGAATAGTTAAGTTATGTCAAATCGCTACAGGATGGTTTGACAGTTACCGAACATGACGTAGGGCATTTGGCTGCGTTATTTGGGGAAAAATTGGAACAATTCCAGGCCTACCAAGCTGACACAGCACAGGAAATTGGCAAGTTAAATTTTACATTGAGCTTCCAGAATAGTTTGTATTCACTTGTGAGGAGTGTGGAGTTTGTGGTACAGAGCGTATACACGGAACTAATGCAAATTCAAGCCGCCGTTGACAGTCTAGCTCGAGGTCACGTGACCGCCGCCTTAATATCGCCGTATAAGCTTTCTGAGTTGTTAGTGGATTTAGAGAAACGTTTGCCTGACAATTTATCTTTGTTGGTGTCTCCAGAGTTGGAAACTGTGCATTTTCATTATAAAATATTAGAAGCGTATGCAGTAAAAATTAGCCAAGGGGTTCGAATTGTTTTTAAAGTACCTTTAAAGTCACCTGATAGGGCAATGGAACTTTACAGAATTTTATCCTTCCCTGTATATGACCCTACCCTAAAGCAGTCCTTAGGCCTAGCTGGTTTGAGCAAGTATCTGGCTATTTCTCCGGATCGGCAGAAGTACAGCCTGCTAGACGACCATGACCTGACCTACTGCACAGACGGGGCTTCTGCCCTGTGTCAACCGGTGTTTCCTGTTCGACTGCAAGCGGATGATTCCTGTGAGGCGACCCTGTTCCTGGAAGCCGGAGGGGACCTACCAACCAACTGCGGGAGACGAGTGCACCTGGGCCGTGACGTGACAACGTTCCATAGAGTGCCGGATAGAGGGCTGTGGATCTACTACACGCCGGAGGAGATACTATTGACATTCCAGTGTCGCAATGAAATTAAACAGCACGCAGTGCGCAATAATGGACTTGGATTCCTGCCTGATACATCAGACTGCTACATTTTCAATTCTAAATTTATGCTGTATCCATATACTACCGGAAGTTCGAAGTTCAAAAACATCAATGACGGCATGGTTATACCGAACATTACAAATCTATTATCAGTAGCGGAGCGTCATCAAGTACAGCAGTATCTAAATTTTTCGAGTGATTTGGAATTAATTTCGGACGTTGTTAATCGAGCGGTGGTTCCAGGACAAAATTATTCACATTTGAAACAAGTGTTGCGGTTAATTAACGCGGAGACGACTGAATTCAAGAGCTGGGAAGTGAAGAGGAACTATTCTATAGGCGCCGGAGTCATAACTGCTCTGCTAGCAATTGTATTATTCTGTGTGTGCTATTTCCGGTCAATTACGAACTGCCTAATGTGGCTCTGGCTATGCTCCCACCGACCTGTTCAGGAGACCGACATCGAGGGAGAAGTGCAGCGAGAGATGGTGGACCGGGCTGTTCGCAGTCCTACGCCAACTATGTACCGGCAGATCTGCGGACCAACGTCGGAATTGGACAGCCGTTTGGACGTCGAGCTGCGACCACTACGGAGGTGTTCATTGGGGCGAAGGGAGTCATCAGCCAGCGGAGAGGCGACCGAGCTGTAGTGACACAAGGAGCCGGTGCACCTGTGAGATGCGGCTATGAGTGAGTGAGCTAGGGAAATTAAAAAAAGGGAAGAGTGATGAAAAGTTTAAGAGAAGGGGATGTTCTTAATAAGGGGGAAAAAGAAGTGCAGTGTCAGTGGAAACAAAATTTAGAATTAACAAGATTGTATATCTAACTTATAATATTATATAAAAATTATATAATGTAGAGTAGAGGTTTAAAATGGAAGCAATACGTTCAGCATCTTGAGTAAAACGTTGAGAGAAGGAAATCAAATAATGTATTTTTTTATTATCTTCATAGATGATAGTTTATGCAAATTTTATGAGGCTACCGAACTAGGGTCCTCATTAGCAGCTGAAGAACGTAGTGGTTCCATAAATTGAATTTATGAGGGTCTATTCCCTTGGTGTTGGGTGGATGTATTTATTAGGCATAAACTTCGATTAGGGAAAGAGAGAGGATACGTTGTTTGGTGTGCGAGATGAGCGACGAAAGTATGACATAACCACTTCCTGTACCTGATTTGGGATTGGGTTATCTAGTTTGGTTAAGATTGTGGTTCTAGTCGAGGTTCTCTACCTGTGGTTTTAGAGGGCAGTTTACGCGCAGCCATGAGCACGACTGGTCGAGGGGTCCCGGTGGAACGGGAGTGGTACGTGTCAGACGCAGTCGTTAACCCAGTGGGGTCCGTGTATGGATGGAGTTGGGGGGAAGTCTGGGGGCACCCAGGGAGCCAAGAGGTGCACTTCGTGCAATACCCCACAAGTCCCGAGCTGGGGGAGGAGCTGGATGGGGACCGGTGGGCCGCCCTGCTAGAGCAGCGCCGGCGCCGGCCGCCCTTTCCAATGGAACAGAACCGGTGGTTCAGGATGAGGACGCTATTCCAGCAATGGGATGCCGACCGCCGCTTGGAGGAAAATAGGGAATTAGTCCCGTATGGGACTCCCCCGGCCGGCCGACACCGCCCGGTCGGGGTGGTGATTCCTATCCGGCGGCCGGTGGAGAGAACACCCCCAGCTCAGGAGGTGAGTGACCCAGGCCCACCCGTGGGTCGGGGTAACTACCCCAGGGAACGTCCGGGCCGTCACCTGCCACAGTAGTAAATAACTTTGAGCTTGTAAATAATTAAATTGTAAATAGAAATTTTTATTGTTGTTTAGTTAAAGTTTTTTCGTTTTTTTATTTTATTACATAATTTGACTCTATAAAAGAAAAACAATTCGGTGTTCGCGTGCGGAGTCTGCCCGCGAGACCAGGAGAGTTGGAGGAAACCACAGGTATGTGAAAATTTACAAAAAGGAATAATTTATTGGTAAAGATTGATAAATTTTAAATTGTGGAAAAGGAAAGTAAAAGTGCCTGTCTACTTAATGTCGTCGCTCATCATGTTTAACGTTCGTAAAACATAAGAACAAAGAGGAAAATATCTAAATTAAACGTAGTATGTCAAAAAACAAAATAAGTGTTAAATAACATTCATATGAATTAGAGTTAAGCTGTTAAATTACTAGAGATTTTCATTGGGAATTATTACTGTCGAAATTACCTAAATATTAATCGAAGCAATAAAGCATAAAGTAATATAATTAAGGGATTGTGCAAATGCGTTGCACGCTATCATGTCAAATCAAACAGATATAAAATAAGGCTAACTAAGGACTCAAAATATTAGGCTATAAGATAAACTAGGTCAAGCGTATCCTCTCCCTATTTAATTGAACTATGCAATTTTATTCAACCAGTTTGCAATAAATATGCAAAGGTGAAGGCTTAACAATATTCAGTAAATATATTATGGCTTGTGTAAACACATATATTCTGCGTATATTATATATTATATCGTAACCAGCTTTTAGTTAAGGTTATAACTCATAATACATACATATAATTCTGGTAAGGCGATAACTGTGCTAGGAGGTAAGCGATAACAACTTAAAGCGTGTGAAAATTAAATTGTCTAATTAAATTCAAACTAAAAATTAAAATGTAATGTAAAATGTAAGATGTAAGTAAACCGAGGAGGCATATCTCGACCCTAACCCATTCAACAAAGTTAAGCAGATTTTCTTGCGCAAATTAGCTGTAGGTAATTGTGAGAAGTGTCACAGAAGTATGAACGAGGTGTGTATGCAGAAGGTAACAATACGTAATAATGTAATATGTAAAGAAATAATGTAATGTAATGTAATTTTAATGACAGGGTGTAATAAAACCTATAGAATTGCTTAAGGTAAAATGTGTAAAATATTATTATAAGATTATGTATTCCATGACTTGAAATGTGACGTAATACAAGTGTAGCGAAACGTGTCGAGTGAGAAGGAGTGACCCTAGCAACAATACCTTACAGATAAACTATAAGGAACTAAGGCATACAATTTTCAACTGTTTTAACGAATGTTACTTAGATGTTTTTTTTTAACACGACGAGAGCTCTATATATATATATTACCTCATTTGGTAAAACAGGTAGTAATGAGATAAAAACTTTGAATTTTACAATTAAAAGTAATATATCCATTTTTAAGTTTCATATTAAAAAATTGTAGTAATCAATCTAATATAAAATGAGACAGTTATGGTTGATTTGGTTTTGATTTTTCTAATATGAAAGAACTATTAGTTTTGCATAAAGAATATAAATAAATATATTTTTTATGTTTGGTTTTAGCGGTTGTGATTCCCAACAAAGTTCCAGCGCGCTGGTTCACCCAAGAATACATTGACCAAGCTGAACGACTAGAAAGACGACTCCGAAGGGCACGTAGACGAGAAGAAAGACGAATTCGTCATCAAGCCCTGGAGCTCATCGATCCTCAACCAGGTCCTAGTAGGGTCCGTCATTCTCGTCCTGGACCGAGCAGGGACCCCCAGCCTGCTCCAAGTGGGGAAATAAGCGTGATACCAATAATATTTTTCGATAGTGCTTCTGATTAATCCTAGGTATGTATTACTATTATGTGGGTATAGGATAGTGATTATTTTTTTAAAACAGGGCGAGAGTTCTATATTTATTCTATATTATTGAGTAAATCCTATAATAATTAAATAAAACTTTAAGCCCGGGACCATAATAAATTTTTGTTTTGAGGTCACCAGATAGCAAAAAACTAATGAGATAAAAACTTTGAATTTTACAAATAAAAGTAATATATCTATTTTTTAGTTTCTTATTAAAAAAATCAAGTAATAAATCTAATATAAAAAGAGACAGTTATAGTTGATTTGGTTTTAATTTTTCTAATATGAAAGAACTATTAGTTTTGCAAAAAGAATATAAATAAATATATTTGTTTGGTGTTAGCGGTTGTAATTCCAAACATAAAATATTTTTTATTAATTAATTATTATTTTGTTATACATTAATTTATATAGAAGCAGAGTTCTTGTTTGCGTACCTTTAGACATTCAAGATTCTGACGTTAATCAAATAAGAATTACGGATACAGTATTCAACTGTTTTAGCGAATTTACCCTATAAGGGAATAAACTATTACCGTAGATCTCATGGTAAGACTTAAGCCCGGGACCATAATAACTTTTTGTTTTGAGGTCCCCAGATGGCAAAAAAACAATATTTGTTCAAATATATCTATAAAGGTTTTGTCTTGCTCTGCACAAATTAGAACTTTTTTATATTCTCTAATGTTGATGATAAAAATGCTTTATTCACAAGTTATGTTAGTTTTTATCTTATTCTTGATCAGGTACATCATCGGCCCCTACCGTATGCTACCCTGCGGTCCAAAGTCACGGAAACACAAACAAACCAAACGGTGTTTTTTTGTTGTTGTTGTTTTTAAAAAACTGATTTATATATATATAAAAGCAGATTTCTTGTCTGTGTACCGTACGGATAAACTATAAGGAACTGAGGCATACATTTTCAACTGTTTTTGCAAATGAAGCCTAGACTATAATAACTTTTTTGTTTTGTGGTCTCCGGATACCAAAAGCACTAATTGTTCAAATTTATATATCTATGTATGTATGTATGTATGTTCGTTAACACAATAACTTGAGTAAAAAAACGTCCAATTTTGGCTCAAATGTGTAAAATGACATTATCGAAACTAACTAAGGAAAATCCAAAAATTAGAACTTTTTAATACCCTCTGATGTAGATGATCAAAAATGCTTTATTCACAAGTTACGTTAGTTTTTATCTTATCCTTGATCAGGTACATCATCGCCCCCTACCGTATGCCACCCTGCGGTCCAGAGTCACGGGAACACAAACAAACCGGTCGGTAAATGTTTTTTGTTGTTGTTGTTTTCAAACACTAATTTATCTCTCTCACTCTCTCTCTCTCTCTCTCTCAATATATATATATATATATATAATCAGATTTCTTGTCTGCATACCGTACGGATAAACTATAAGGAACTAAGGCATATAATTTTCAACTGTTTTAACGAATGTTACTTAAATTATTTTTTTTTAACACGACGAGAGCTCTATATATATATATTACCTCGTTTGGTAAAACAGGTAGTAATGAGATAAAAACTTTGAATTTTACAATTAAAAGTAATATATCCATTTTTAAGTTTCATATTAACAAATTGTAGTAATCAATCTAATATAAAATGAGACAGTTATGGTTGATTTGGTTTTGATTTTTCTAATATAAAAGAACTATTAGTTTTGCATAAAGAATATAAATAAATATTTTTTTTTTGTTTGGTTTTAGCGGTTGTGATTCCAAACAAAGTTCCAACGCGCTGGTTCACCCAAGAATACATGGAGCAGGCTGAACGACTAGAAAGACGACTCCGAAGGCCACGTAGACGAGAAGAAAGACGAATTCGTCATCAAGCCCTGGAGCTCATCGATCCTCAACCAGGTCCTAGTAGGGTCCGTCATTCTCATCCTGGACCGAGCAGGGTCCCCCAGCCTGCTCCAAGCGGGTAATAAGCGTGATACCAATAATATTTATCGATAGTGCTTCTGATTAATCCTAGGTATGTATTACTATTATGTGGGTATAGGATAGTGATTCTTTTTTAACACAGGGCGAGAGTTCTATATTTATTCTATATTATTGAGTAAAACCTATAATAATTAAATAAAACTTTAAGCCCGGGACCATAATAAATTTTTTTTTTGAGGTCACCAGATGGCAAAAAACTAATCAGATAAAAACTTTGAATTTTACAAATAAAAGAAATATATATTTATTTTTAAGTTTCTTATTAAAAAAACAAGTAATAAATCTAATATAAATAGAGACAGTTATAGTTGATTTGGAGGTTAATTTTTCTAATATGAAAGAACTATTAGTTTCGCAAAACGAGTATAATTGTTATTTATAAATTATTATTTTGTTATACATTAATTTATATAGAAGCAGAGGTCTTGTTTGCGTACCTTTAGACATTCAAGATTATGATGTTAATCAAATAAGAACTACGGATACAGTATTCAACTGTTTTAGCGAATTTACCCTATAAGGGAATAAACTATTACCGTAGATCTCATGGTAAGACTTAAGCCCGGGACCATAATAACTTTTTGTTTTGAGGTCCCCAGATGGCAAAAAAACACTATTTGTTCAAATATATCTATAAAGGATTTGTCTTGCTCTGCACGAATTAGAACTTTTTTATACTCTCTAATGTTGATGATAAAAAATGCTTTATTCACAAGTTATGTTAGTTTTTATCTTATTCTTGATCAGGTACATCACCGGCCCCTACCGTATGCTACCCTGCGGTCCAAAGTCACGGAAACACAAACAAACCAATCGGTGTTTTTTTGTTGTTGTTGTTTTTAAAACACTGATTTATCTATATATAAAATCAGATTTCTTGTCTGTGTAACGTACGGATAAACTATAAGGAACTAAGGCATACAATTTTCAACTGTTTTTGCAAATGTCGCCTAGACTATAATAACTTTTTTGTTTTGTGGTCTCCGGATACCAAAAACACTAATTCTTCAAATTTATATATTTATGTATGTATGTATTTAAGTATGTTTGTTAACACAATAACTTGAGTAAAAAAACGTCAAATTTTGGCTCAAATGTGTAAAATGACAATATTGAAACTAACTAAGGAAAATACAAAAATTAGAACTTTTTTAATACCCTCTAATGTTGATGATAAAAAATGCTTTATTCACAAGTTATATATATTTTTTAACTCTCTGAGCTTAGTTAAATGAACTCATACAAATAATTGTCCATATAGTAACCTCTGACATTGGTTGAACTAACTTATAAAAAAACTTGGATTAACCAATCACATTTCTCTGTGTAGTTTTTACCTGCTATTTGCTGAGTAACGTTTGTGCTAGTGAAAATGAGTGAGCGTATCTTAATTTTGGACTTGCCTAAAACAAAAGAAGGGGTTGTGTTTTTTTACAGCCGAAAGGGTGTTTGCCAACTCGTCACCATTTGGACTCGTATCTGGCCGAGAGCGAGATTACAGTCAGCGATTGAAACACAACCGAGTACTTATATCCAACAGTGAGATTCAAGCAAAATAAAAAACAACCCCAGAATCCCACATAAAAAATCCAACAGTGAGATTCAAGCAAAATAAAAAACAACCCCAGAATCCCACATAAAAAATAAATATGAACAACTATTAACTATTATTTGGAAAAATACAAGATATATAAATTTGAAGTTTAGAGTAAGCATACCCCAACTAGTCCAAGATTTCTGGAGCAAATTACACTTGGATAACTATTTATTTAATAACCTCTTATCAGATTTTCAATTATAATTATTAAAAACCATATTGCAATATTAATAATTAGAGTGTAACCCTTTCAATATAAATATATTTTTAAGTATTCTTTGTTATTTAGCAAATTACAATGAGTAATATGTTAATTTTTAATAAATTATCTATACATAGTGAAAGTGTGCTTAATATAGTCGGGTTAATAATGGTAAGACAGTTTTGTGGATAATAATTTTATTATTTATTCAAGTTAACTTTAATGGGGTTTTTCTTTTTTCACTGGTTTGATAAACATTGAAAGCGAAATTGTGTAATTAGTTTGATTACATTTCCATAAGAACTTATAAACAGTTACTTTAGTTTGAAATTTAAATTTACATGTTTAACATTAATAACAAATATTATTTTAAATTTCTCAATTTAAAAATGAAAAGAAAAAATAGTTCAAGAAAAAACGTTTGAGGAATGTCTGGTCCGTGGTCCTGGGTCCTTGGGGAGTTCGATGTCGGGGCTCGGAATCGTCTGTAGGCGGTTGACATCGGGACTCGGTGGACTTGGTGGTTCTTCCGGACAATGGAGTTGTGTGAGCTTCCGGCGCACACCGGTGCACACCGTTCCCGGGACCGGTTCGTAAGTAGACCATGAAACATAAACAAACGTGTGTAAATAAATTATTAAATAAACCACGAGGAATAATAGTTTGAACTCACTGATTTTATTAAATTAATGGTGGCTATTCTGTTATGATTACAGGCGGATTGGTAATTTGATTAAAATGTGCGCAGCTTCTGAAGTGCACGGTGTATTAATTTGTAGTTGATTGGGTATGTTATTACTCAAATCAAAAACCCTGTACTGAAAATAACAAAATAAAATCATTGAGCAAGAGTGAAGAGTAAACGTGTTGTATAGATTATCAATAAGTGATAGCCGGATTCTCTGATAGCAATTGCTCACATCTTTAGGCACTATGACATGTTTATACATTTAACACTTTATGTTACGTTTAACATAATAAACGACACAAGTAATTTTAAAACACTTGAAATAAATTCATTTTAAAAAATAATAGGAAGTACTCATTTCTAAGTAGGATGCTATTAGTGGTAAAAGTATATTAATTTTAACAATAACCACCGTTTGTGTGGGGTGTATTGGCCAATGTTACTCCTACATCCACGGTTGTTATGTCACAAGGACCGGAGATGGTTCAACAGATCAAATAAAGGCAATTGAATCTAAGTTGCACAAAATAAAATTATTTTTAAACTATTACCTGTACAAACCATTTTCTGCAACAAATAACCCTTAAAGCTTTAAAAGTCAAAGGGGAGAATCCTTCTAAAATATTTGAACATTTAGATTTGCCATAGGATTTGTTTTCCAATACAAACTTAAAATTTGATTCTGCAGTTTTCCTTTTAAATATAGTGGCTAGTTGAGGCTAAATTTCTTACCCACTTTTTTAGTTTTATTGGAAAACTGATGTTTGCTGGAAAATAATTCAATACACAAATGATTACATTACAGAAATATTAGAAATAAATACGGCTAATCAGCACCAAATCGTAAAATAAGCTAATGATTAGCCGTATTATAATTATAATTGAAAATCTGATAAGAGGTTATTAAATAAATAGTTATCCAAGTGTAATTTGCTCCAGAAATCTTGGACTAGTTGGGGTATGCTTACTCTAAACTTCAAATTTATATATCTTGTATTTTTCCAAATAATAGTTAATAGTTGTTCATATTTATTTTTTATGTGGGATTCTGGGGTTGTTTTTTATTTTGCTTGAATCTCACTGTTGGATTTTTTATGTGGGATTCTGGGGTTGTTTTTTATTTTGCTTGAATCTCACTGTTGGATATAAGTACTCGGTTGTGTTTCAATCGCTGACTGTAATCTCGCTCTCGGCCAGATACGAGTCCAAATGGTGACGAGATGGCAAACACCCTTTCGGCTGTAAAAAAACACAACCCCTTCTTTTGTTTTAGGCAAGTCCAAAATTAAGATACGCTCACTCATTTTCACTAGCACAAACGTTACTCAGCAAATAGCAGGTAAAAACTACACAGAGAAATGTGATTGGTTAATCCAAGTTTTTTTATAAGTTAGTTCAACCAATGTCAGAGGTTACTATATGGACAATTATTTGTATGAGTTCATTTAACTAAGCTCAGAGAGTTAAAAAATATATATATATTTTATAAGTTAAGTTAACCAATAAATTCATTGGTTAAAATAACTAATTTGTTTAGAAGTAGTTGTTAAAACCTGAACCAAACGGCTTGACTGGTTAAATTAACCAAATCCTCAATTTTCAAAGTAGTTTTAATAACCCCATATTTTAGTTTGTTACAACCCATTTCATTTTCATTCATTTAGTTGTTAGCCTCAATGCTTAACCCAGACAGTCCTAGAACCCCAGGCTTAACTTAGCTCTTGGAGGAATAGCCAAAGTTGCCTTGAAACAACTACTACAAAAAGTTAAACTAACTGTTGTTTTGTTTACGATAACCTTTCCTGGCCAACCACTTTCGTTAACTAATCGTGGTTTAACTAATATTGGTCATGACAACCAATATCCATTTTTCAAATTCCATTTTTCTCTGTGTACTATTAGCAAAGACTGCTGTGGCAATACTACTGTGGCAATACTACTGTGTCAGACGCCCACCGACGACAACAGGTGGTGATAACGACAAGTATTGTTGCCACGCGGAGCACTGACCCTCCCCGCCGTCACGCACGCGCCCTGACCCAGTTGAAGGCGTACACCGCTGGCCTATTCTACATCGTAGGCAGTAAATAAACTTGATTTAATCATCGTATAAACTATTATTCGGGTGGCCTTCGTCAGAATATACCCAAATATTAAATACCAATAAACTTAATTAAAGCTGATACATTTTTGTTTTTTCTTTTACAATCGAATAAATGAAACATATATTGAACTAAACGTATTGTAACTATATACAAATTAAAAATGTAAAATTTGGTGCTCTAACAGTACTAGCACAATTCAAGGATTAACAGTTTCTAACTTAAAAACAACAAACCTCTAAAAACCCTCTAAAAACCCCCGAGTGACCTTTCATGTCCCCCGTTTTAATAATTGAAAATATTAAACCACGGTAAAATAAAACAATATTTATATTTTCGGATAGTTATATATAGAGCAAGTACAGTTACAGTACAAGTATAGTTATATATAGAGCAGCAAGGATTTTGAGACTCATATCTTCAAGTTTGTAGTTGTCTACAAAGCCACTTTTATTTTATCAGACAGCTTTTTCTCAACTTACAAATTAAGTCTGATAATATTAAACAATTATTGAAATAAGTCATTTCTCTGGCTCCCTTGTTGTTAGGCTCACTGGCTGTATAGTGTTGGGCGCGTAAGGATGAACCACCCATTTCGCATAGTTAGACACTTTATAATGACCTCCATCTTAGTTTATGGAATTGACACGTTTAAGTATATAGAATGTATAGTTAAATAAAACTGGTTATACATAACGGACTAGCACCGTAAATCTTAAATACTTATTATATCTTCTTAAACAGTTTATTTTCATTTTATCATAGTGATTTTTTCTTTAAAAATATGGCCAAATATGACCGGACTATAATATAGTTCCCCGTTGTAAATTTACCAGCTGTAACATATTGTTGTTACCTTTTTGAGCTGCTAATCTGTGATGTATTATTTATACGGTATGATAGGTAAAATGTTTGGATGTTTGAATGTTTGGATCATCTTTTGGTAATTAATAATATATTTATAAACTCTAGACAGACTCGTATAAATTCTTAATAGAGTTGCTTTACACGTTTATACCAAATTTAATCCAAAGTTTTTACGAGAAGTATCTTGCTCACGGAAACACATATACAGTATTTTTGGATCCTGCGAACCCGCGACACTACGCTCCAAGAACCAGCGCGGTGCCTCTAAGAATAACTGATTCTTAGAGAAGTGACTAAAACTATAGTTTTTTGTTGTGTTTTTTGTTGTTTTTTTTTGTTTTTTTTTTATTTATTTTTTTATTTTATTTATATAAAAACTTAAAAACTAAAATAAGTTGATCGTCCTCTTCTGTAGGAGGGCCACCTCCCCGTTGTTGATGAGGTTGAGGAGGCGCATCTCCACCTCCTCCAGGTGGCCCGGCTGATTTGCCACATACCTCCGTGGCAGGAGGTGGTGTCGGCCGTCGGGGGAGAGGAGGCCCCACCGAAGGATGACTAGGCGGTTAACCGCCTCGCCCCTTATTATGTTCATCAAGTTGGTGATGCTCGCTGCATCCCACACTGTATAGGTTGTTACAGCGGCCATGGCTTCTTATTGTGGAATGAGCGTTAGCTTTGTCGAGGAGCATTAAATACCACTCGATGGGTGAAAGACCGGAGACACACACATACACACGCACTCAACCATGTACAGTTGTGAAAGAGGTCACAGGTGTCTACACACACTGAAACTCTAAGGTTCAAAGACATCGTCCTATACCAGTGTCTGTACATACTCTGTATAAACTCTGTGTTTTAAAAATACACAAACACGCATTGCACATATTCTCTAATAAAAACAAGATTCACCGTTCACGTCTAGGTCTAATAACCCCACACTTTGCTAATATGTAAAAACATACGTTTACAGAACTCTGATTCTCAATCATTTAGTTTTGAAAATTACAAAAATATACTATAGATACTTTAAAAATATACGAGTAATAGATACTGTAAAATTACACAAAAAAATAAATCTCTCATATCCTCTTAAAATCACATTTACCCCTCATTACCCTCCATCGTCACATACCATATCATATACTAACACATACTATCACATACCATCACATACCATCACATACCATCACATACCATCACATACTCCCAAACCCCTCCTAGTACCTTAACCTATCCTTATCCAAGTAAACTATATAATACCCTTACCATAACCTTGTCACACCATAAACCAAGTAACATTACAATACACTTACAATACCCCTATCATATCCACTTCCAAGTAAACTATATAATACCCTTACCCCATCATTTACACTAACTAACCCCCCAAACACACTCACTAGTTCATTCGCAGAATCGTTCACAATGAATCGTTCACTAAAAGGACGAATTTTCACCTACAAATAAAAATTTAACTAACTTGTCAATTAACCATAAAAACTACACTTACATAACTACTTCGGTAAGTGTTTTTTGTTGTTGTTGTTTTCAGACACTAATTTATATATATATATATATATATATAAAAGCGGATTTCTTCTCTGTATACCGTACAGATAAACTATAAGGAACTAAGGCATACAATATTCAACTGTTTTAACGAATGTTACATAGATTTTTTTTTAAAACGACGGGAGCTCTATATATATATATTACCGCGTTTGGTAAAACAGGTAGTAATGAGGTAAAAACTTTGAATTTTACAATTGAAAGTAATATATCCATTTTTAAGTTTCATATTAAAAAATTGTAGTAATCAATCTAATATAAAATGAGACAGTTATGGTTGATTTGGTTTTGATTGTTCTAATATGAAAGAACTATTAGTTTTGCAAAAATAATATAAATAAATATATATTTTTTGTTTGGTTTTGCGGTTGTGATTCCAAACAAAGTTCAAGCACGCTGGTTCACCCAAGAATTCATGGAGCAGGGTGAACGACTAGAAAGACGACTCCGAAGGGCACGTAGACGAGAAGAAAGACGAATTCGTCATCAAGCCCTGGAGCTCATCGATCCTCAACCAGGTCCTAGTGGAGTCCGTCATTCTTGTCCTGGACTGAGCAGGGACCCCCAGCCTGCTCCAAGTGGGGAAATAAGCGTGATACCAATAATATTGATCGATAGTGCTTCTGATTAATCCTAGGTATGTATTACTATTATGTGGGTATAGGATAGTGATTCTTTTTTTAACACAGGGCGAGAGTTCTATATTTATTCTATATTATTGAGTAAAACCTATAATAATTAAATAAAACTTTAAGCCCGGGACCATAATAACTTTTTGTTTTGAGGTCCCCAAATAGCAAAAAACTAATGAGATAAAAACTTTGAATTTACAAAAAAGTAATATATCCATTTTTAAGTTTCTTATTAAAAATTCAAGTAATCAATCTAATATAAAATGAGACAGTTATGGTTGATTTGGTTCTAATTTGTCTAATATGATAGAACTATTAGTTTTGCAAAAAGAATATAAATAAATATATTTGTTTGGTGTTAGCGGTTGTAATTCCAAACATAAAATATTGTTTATTAATAAATTATTATTTTTTTATACATTAATTTATATTGAAGCAGAGTTCTTGTTTGTGTATTTTTAGACATTCAAGATTCTGATGTTAATAAAATAAGAACTACGGATACAGTTTTCAACTATTTAGCGAATTTCCCCTATAAGGGAATAAACTATTATTGTAGGTCTCAGGGTAAGACTTAAGCCCGTGACCATAATAACTTTTTGTTTTGAGGTCCCCAGATGGCAAAAAAACACTATTTGTTCAAATATATCTATAAAGGTTTTGTCTTGCTCTGCACAAATTAGAACTTTTCTATACTCTCTAATGTTGATGATAAAAAATGCTTTATTCACAAGTTATGTTAGTTTTTATCTTATTCTTGATCAGGTACATCATCGGCCCCTACCGTATGCTACCCTGTGGTCCAAAGTCACGGAAACACAAAAAAACCAATCGGTAAGTGTTCTTTGTTGTTGTTGTTTTTAAACACTGATTTATCTATATATAAAAGCAGATTTCTTGTCTGTGTACCGTACGGATAAACTATAAGGAACAAAGGCATACAATTTTCAACTGTTTTTGCAAATTTCACCTAGACTATAATAACTTTTTTGTTTTGTGGTCTCCGGATACCAAAAACATTAATTGTTCAAATTTATATATCTATGTATGTATGTATGTGTGTGTGTTCGTTAACACAATAACTTGAGTAAAAAAACCTCCGATTTTGGCTCAAATGTGTAAAATGACATTATTGAAACTAACTAAGGAAAATCCAAAAATTAGAACTTTTTTAATACCCTCTAATGTTGATGATAAAAAATGCTTTATTCACAAGTTATGTTAGTTTTTATTTTATCCTTGATCAGGTACATAATAGCCCCCTACCGTATGCCACCCTGCGGTCCAGAGTCACGGGAACAAAAACAAACCGGTCGGTAAGTATTTTTTGTTGTTGTTGTTTTCAAACACTAATTTATCCATATATATATATATACATATATAAGCAGATTTCTTGGTCTTGTCTTGATTTCTGTTGGTCTGTGTACCGTACAGATAAACTATAAGGAACTAAGGCATACAATTTTCAACTGTTTTAACGAAAGTTACTTATATGTTTTTTTTAACACGACGAGAGCTCTTATATATATTACATCGTTTGGTAAAACAGGTAGTAATGAGATAAATACTTTGAATTTTACAATTAAAAGTAATATATCCATTTTTAAGTTTCATATCAAAAAATTGTAGTTATCAATCTAATATAAAATGAGACAGTTATGGTTGATTTGGTTTTGATTTTTCTAATATGAAAGAACTATTAGTTTTGCAAAAAGAATATAAATAAATATATTTTTTTTGTTTGGTTTTAGCGGTTGTGATTCCAAACAAAGTTCCAACGCGCTGATTCACCCAAGAATACATGGAGCAGGCTGAACGACTAGAAAGACGACTCCGAAGGGCACGTAGACGAGAAGAAAGACGAATTCGTCATCAAGCCCTGGAGCTCATCGATCCTCAACCAGGTCCTAGTGGGGTCCGTCGTTCTCGTCCTGGACTGAGCAGGGACCCCCAGCCTGCTCCAAGCGGGAAATAAGCGTGATACCAATAATATTTATCGATAGTGCTTCTGATTAATCCTAGGTATGTATTACTATTATGTGGGTATAGGATAGTGATTCTTTTTTTAACACAGGGCGAGAGTTCTATATTTATTCTATATTATTGAGTAAAACCTATAATAATTAAATAAAACTTTAAAATTTACAAATAAAAGTAATAACTTCATTTATTTTTTAAGAATTAAGGAATAAATCTAATTTAAATAAAAAACCCTTTAGTTCTGAAATAAAACTATTAATTTTGCAACCAAACAAAACATATATATATTTATGAACTTTTTCATTGAGCTAACGAAGACGAGTTTTGCCGGCGGGTCGGTCACGGTTCAAGACATTGCTAGTCAGTGTCTAACGATTAGTGAAAACGCAGTAACGTCCCTCGGTTCTTTGTTCCATATTATTGAAATGTGTATTACTAAAGTATGATTATTGAGTAACGCAAATTTTTTGTACCATTGACAGTAGTGTATTTTTAGGCTTTCTGTGCTACAGTAAAGAATTTCTAGTAGGTTACAATACAAATACGTTCGTATATATGTTTCTTTTTAAATACTCACTTATTCCACTCATTTGTTTAATGTTTTACGATAGTTCCACTTACTATAGATTGTAGTTTGCTGCTAGAAAATGTAGTTAGTGTTGGTGTTTGTAATTGTATGTGGTGTTGGTCTTTGAAGTGTTTTATTTACTAATGAAATATGTACTATTCTTTCACGCTTTAAAACTGACATTTAAATTGTTGTTCTAATAAATATTTTGGTTAAAGAAGACCAATAATTTTGAGAGTGTTGTTTTGGGGATTTTTAGGACTTAGCTATCGTGATACCTTGTTCACTGCCTTGACAACCCATTTGTGCAAATTTGATTGGGCAGTGGGACGTCGCAGCCTGTACAAAACTACTTTAGTGAGTGACTTATCTTTTTAACCTGAACCAGGACTTACATAGGTTTTCTTTTGGTCCTCCGACCATTGTTTCTCAAGTAGTGATTGTGCGTGACTAGGATTAACTAATACGTAATCATTAACACATAATCAAGCCTATGGTTTTTCTTTTCCCATGTTATTCTTATGTGGGACTCAATACAATATGATATTATGCTTGTTTACTAAAGTCTATTAGCGAATTTCCCCTATAAGGAAGAAGCTATTACCGTAGTCGGCATGGTAAGACCTAGGCCCGGGACCATGATCACTTTTCGTTTTGAGGTCCCAGATCCCAAAAACACCATTCGTTCGAAACTGTATATATATATATATATATATATATATATATATATATATATATATATATATATGTCCGTGGGTGTGATAACTCTCGTAAAAAAGGTCCGATTTTGATGAAATTTGGTACAAACGTGTAAAGCAGCATTTATGACTTTAAGTTCAAAAACCAAACTGATCGACCTATCTGAAAGGGTATTTTGGGGGGTTTTGTACCCCAAAAATGGTTTTTTTGGGTTTTATATATACAATTTTTGAAAAAGTAAAATTTTATTTTTCCCCATTGGAATCAGCTTAAAAAGATGCAGAATTTGATGTTTTAATCATTGCTCTACGTCAATTGTTTACTGAGATATTGAAAGTGCTAAACACAGTACATTGTCCATTGTTATTCTTATGGAGGATAAGAAAAATTGTATATCTCGCTTATTTATCAACTTATCCTGACGAAACTTGGTATATTGCTTAATTTCATTGTGGTATATTTATATTTGCACAAAAACCCATTTTTTGCCGATAGTCCCTGTATCAGCAAACCTGTATACTCAGCCCATGTTATTCTTATGGAGAATAATTAACGTGTTATCTCCTTTAATTATGAACATAAATTAATAGAACTTGGTATGTGGCCTAGTTGAGTTATATTGATATTTGTATAAAAGCCCATTTTTAGTGTTTCTTATTTCAGCAAACCTGCATACTCATCCGCCATGTTATTCTTATGGAGAATAATTAAAAAGTCATAAATCGCTTATTTATGAATGTATATTGATGAAACTTGGTATGTTGCTTTATGGTGTATTAAGATAAATTAATATGCATTGGAAATTCGCTGAGTATGCAGGTTTTTTGCTACAGGGGTATTAATTAAACTTGGTAAGTACTTTCCCCTAGTTAGGATTCGCTATTGTTAACATGCGACATTCTCGTTATAGCAACCTTGCATACTCACACCCACGGGAGCTTTATGGTAAATTTAAATGAAATGCTTTATTAGAAATTCACAGAGTATGCATGTTTGCTGCAAAGGGTATTTGTATCACAAGTTGAGTAAATAAATCTTGTAACGTTTAAACCAATGTTGTTTTTAAGCATTAAAAAGCGGTAAATTAAGCATTTACTAATCAAATGGTATTATATCTATAATTTAAGTAGTTATTCATAAACACCCCCGTTGCATACTCAGCGAATTTCCATTGCATATTTTTACCTTACTATCACATGAAGCCACTTACCAAGTATCATTACAATATATTTATAAAGTTATAGCAACCTTGCATACTCACATCCACGGGAGCTTTAAGGTAAAGGGCAAGGTCGCTTGCATAACCAGTTAGAAAGTGGCTACACAACGTGGACTGCACACAAACTCGAGACTAACAAGTCCCCTGCCTAGTTAAAGAGGTATATGAATGTAACCGTTAACGTAGATTTCAAGACGTGTGTGTACAGAGAGAGACAAAAAAACATTTCCCCCTCGGGACTTAGACATTTTTCGAAGTAGAGCTGAATGAAATTGAAGAGAGAGCGAGTGCTTTGGAAGAAGTCACCCCGACCTTGAATTAATAACCTACTGTGGACCGCACAAAGATTTAAGGTTGTAAACTGAATTTATCCTTTGATAATCTACGGTGTACCGCACAAAGATATAACAGTTGTCAACTGAAATTATTATAAGTTCAAAATAAATACTACAAGGTATATGAACCTAACTGATAATGTAGATTGCGAGACTTGTGTGTACAACTACTTAGACATCTTTCGAAGTAGAGCAGAATGGAACAGTAGATATGGTCTCCTTGAAGTTGACTTTGATATTTGTAAAAAAAATCTTACAATATTTTACCAAATGAAAATTATATATATATATATATATATATATATATATATATATATATATATACAATTCGATAAGTTAATTTTTTACGGGATGTGAATTTTTCAAATTAATGTCACTACTCCATATTCATTTTATATAATGCAATGTTGAATTAAGACGATTCTATCTAACCTCAATTTATATCTGCCATTTTTAAAACGTTGTTCTTTATCCGTGAATTGTTCAATTATATAAGTCAATTATTTAATAAATATCTCAAAATGATTGCGACAAGTTAAAGTATTCCATTTATTTTATTATTTACACCACGTAAACGAGTTATCTAAATTTTGTAGTTACAATCCATAAACACCTTGAAAATGCCTTAGTAGTATAATTCCGCTACACTCGAGAAAGTAGTGAAAGTGCTCACGGTTTTAGTGACTTGCAGCGGTGTCGGTGGGCGGCCGGTTGCTGACCTTGACGGTGGCTCGGTCAGGCGGCTCTGGCGGCGGCCCCACGGCGGCTCCGTTGGTGCGGCGATGGGGTAAATCATCCGGTTACACAAGGCTCGACTGCACCGCGACCCAAATCGCGCATGTGCCGAGCTTCACTGCTATTACGTAAGGAGCAATTGTACTGCGGCTTAAATCGAGTATGAGCAGCTTCGCTGCTATTGTGTAAGGAGCAACTGCACTTTCATGCGGACCAAATCGAGAATGACCACACCCGAAAATGCAGTATAAAATCCATGCAAACTGTTCATCGTTCAGTAACTATGCCTCGACCCCAGGCCTCCAAGGTGCGGCTCAATATTCAGCTAAAACCCTACGGCCCCGATGGTTTCCGGTGGCGGCTGAGGCGACTCCGAGAGTTCCTGCGACTCGAGGACTGGGTCCACGACGGCGAGTCTCAGGAGGAACCTCCGACGAGTATGGGTGAGTTACTAATAGTATTATAGTACGTGAGATACTGTGAGAATCCTTGCTCTGACCTTCGACGGGGAGTTACAGGAGGTTACCTCCAGGTGAGTTATTAAATGTCTTATAAGTAGTATAAACGACCTGCACTTGACACGTGACCTAATTAGCATAATGCTAGAAGCAGAAAGTGCATTTTAGGCAGATCTGAGATGCATGGGAGATCTGAGTCTTATGTAACTGTGCGGAAGTCCTGGCGAGACGCCAGCCGCGCGCGAACCCTGGCGGAATGTGGTCCACTAAATGTCAATTGCTACAATGTTTGGCTTGGATCGCTCCCAACTCCGTGTTGTCTGTGGTCAGTGTCTAAGCACTGCATTTTACTTCTCGTTTTTCCTCCTGGGACTGAAACGTAGTTATATGACAAACAAAAATGAAAACAAAACTTTAACTGGGCGACGCCTACTGTGGTACTTAAGCTCAGAGAAATGCATCCAGAGGTAGTTCTGCATCCACACCACTGCAATGGAGGCGAGATACTACCTGACCATCTACCTCACCCACCCCAGGACGAGGGAGGAAATCGAGGGGCTTAGGGATTCCCTAAGCCTCGTGCTGGATCTCCCACGACTACCTCCCGCCGCATTCGGTCCAGCTCAAATTACTGGTAAGGATAGGTTTTAATAATTGACTTTAAACAAACCAGTTAACACTTAACTTATTTCATTTGCAAAAGGAAAATAAAAACAATAACTAATTTACTAGAAACAATGTATATTTACCTGCAGCTCTTAAACATTTGACAAATAATTTTCATCAAGTACAAATAGAATATAAGGTTTTTACAAATTGATGATACAAAGTGAATTAAAGCATTTCTAAAATTATTTGAAACAGAATATAACAAACGACGTGTTCTGAGACCGTAAGATATTGCATTAGCTGTAAGACCCGTAAGCTCTTAACAATGTATATGCAGCTCTTAAACATTTGACAAATAATTTTCCATCAAGTACAAATAGAGTATAAGGTTTTACAAATTGATGATACAAAGTGAATTAAAGCATTTCTAAAATTATTTGAAACAGAATATAACAAACGACGTGTTCTGAGGCCGTAAGATATTGCATTAGCTGTAAGACCCGTAAGCTCTTAACAATGTATAAGCAGCTCTTAAACATTTGACAAATAATTTTCCATCAAGTACAAATAGAGTATAAGGTTTTTACAAATTGATGATACGAAGTGAATTAAAGCATTTCTAAAATTATTTGAAACAGAACATAACAAACGACGTGTTCTGAGGCCGTAAGATATTGCATTAGCTGTAAGGCCCGTAAACTCTTAACATTTGACAAGTATTTTTTCCATTATTACACGAATAATAAGCTAACTATTGACAAAGTTGTTAATGTTGATAAAATGAATTTAGTGTTATAATAAGCAACAGTAATCAAAAACACTACAGAAACTCAGTGTAGGGATCAAGAATCCCTCTTGAAAACAAGCACATCTGGTGATCTACCTGTCGTCCCTGTACATTTTAAATAAAACCCGCCTTGTCTAATTTCGATCAAGTCGTCTTCTGTCAATTGAATTTCAAACCTCGATGGTAGATACACAACTGCTTGTGATGAATCTGGCATTTCTATCTCAGCGGCAATTGATTTGCCAAATTTAGTATCAACCCGTCTGATCGTAATTATAGGGTAGCCGTTTACCAAAATCAAGTCCTTCACTGGAACTCTAGGTAGCGTAATTGATTTTTGAAGTCCTTCCAACTTAGTAGCGAGAGACATCTTCTTATGACTCTTTCTGTAACACATAGTGAACAAAAATAACATTTTGTATTTAAAACGGGTAAAATCCAAAAGAAGGTAGTGTATGTTTATAACTTTAAAGAAACATAACACAGTTATTAATTTGCATGATACATTTTCGACTTCCAAAATACTCAAATATTTACACATCAGTTATTGTATTCATTCTCGAGAATAACTTTTATGGACGTGATAACAATAAGAGCTAACTGTAGAGCTGCTGACTTTACCGAACATCCACAGCCTGGTGTAATTTCATTCTGTTCGATAAAAGAACAACCACATCTTGAACAATTGTATTTTTTGTTAATGCAATTTGAAGTCTTCTGAGATGACTCGAACCACTCGTTCATAGTTGTCAATATCAGCTACACTATTATTAAAACATCTACGACATATCTGAACGTCTTCTCGTTTGTAATAACAGATCAAGGAGCTCATACAATTTATACAATGTTCGTTGACAAGTTGTTCATATATTTCACAAGGGAGTTTATTTATAACTGCAACTAGTTCATTAAACTGTTGAAACTCCTCCAGAATAGTTTTTTTAGTTAATTCGTATAAGGACATCATGAGTGCATGCTCGTCTCTAAAACAAAAATAGGTTTATGTTATTTAAAAACGTATAAGAATACAAGGAGTTGTAACGTAGTAGGATACGTGTTTTAAAAATAACTCTAAAGTTAATGTTCTTTAGCAATGACATTAAAACTACATGATATAGTAGAGCATGTCAGCAGCTTTATTGTTTCACACAATTTTGTATTAAAGAATTCGGTACTACCGACGAATCAGGTTATTAGTGACTTATACTACCAGAAATACCGTATGAAGTGAAACAAGTGTAAGAGCTAAAAGTATTAGTCGTCCTCAAAATATGAATAAATTATCAATACTTCAACAAGTTTAAAGCTGGGAAAATTCTAGAAATATGTTTTGTTCTACAGGCATTCCCCAGACTATACGTCTGGTGGAGGAAAGCAGATTTCCTCCACAGATCACCGACACCCTCACCACGACTCGCCCTACCATCACCATGACTCGCCGCCCATCAACCACTGCTGCCCCCCTGACCACGACTCGCCGCCCATCAACCGCTGCTACTCCCCTGACCATGACTCGCCGCCCATCAACCACTGCTGCCCCCCTGACCACGACTCGCTGCCCATCAACCGCTGCTGCTCCCCTGACCACGACTCGCCGCCCATCAACCGCTGCTGCCCGCCTGACCACCACGACTCACCCTACCACTTCTGCCGCCGTCCTCACCACGACTCGTCCTCAAACCTCCGCCCTCACCTCTCATCATCGCCGTCACCCTAGACTCAAAACTATCGCCTCCGTCAGCCCTTCCACCTCTTCCACCCCTTGCCATAACCCAATCACTTACCCAGCAATTTTACAAACATTACTAACAAAACCATCACCCATTTCATCACCTCGTCCTCCCATTGACAAACTAGCATTTCTAGTAAATCAAATTTTTAAATAAAATGGTGTACTCATTGTGTACTTTATGCTATACCTATTATAAGTAGTAAATTTTTTTACTTAACCACGAAAGAGCACAAAGTAAAACGTATAGAAGTGCAAAGTACAGCAAAAATACAATGTTTCATAACCTCATCAGATAATCACAATCTGCATAGTTAAAACCACAAACACTGCAATGGAAGTACTACTTGACACCACACATACCAGCACCCCATGCCAAAACTGTAACCGCAACCACTGGTGAAAAATATATGAATTTGCATGATACATTTTCCCGAAATACTCAAAAACAGCAAACAAACACAAAATCACAATAGTAACAGAAAATACACAGGGGGGAAAACATTAGCGCAAGACAGCCGATATGTAAACTAAACAACTCTAAAATTCCAACAACACTGATGAACCACCACACAATTATCTGTAAGGAATATATTACAAATAATATATACAGACAAAAACCCCTGGTGGTCAAAATATTCACCCGCAAAGAGCACCTGGAAACATCGAAGCAACCTGAAAACACAAAGCATCCTGAAAACATGGTGAGCAAAACGAAATATATCACTTACAATCAGAAGAGCGGTGCAGATGATGTGCGGAGACGCGCTCGACTGAACTCAACTGCTGAAACAAACGTGTATTTATATCAAACCCGCCCGTACTCCTCTATGTTGTTGTCTCCCTCACACTATAGCTCTATCTTTTTCTATTGCACAGCTTCAAATGACCACACCCAACTGCTATCTTCGTTGCATCCCCTCTCGCTCTTACCAATAGCGTTAAATGACCACGCCCAAGAGATCGTCTGTCTCTGTTAGGGGGACTATTTCCTTCTCTATCTCTCTGCTGCTAGCAAACGTAAAACGACCACGCCCAAGAGGTTTTCTGTTTCTTTCTCGCATGTTTTGCTCTCCCTCTTGCTCACAGGGTAGCATTAGTGTAGCCAACGCCCCTATCTCTATCCTGCTCGCATACCCAACCCCAACAGAGAAGGGGTCCACGACTTTATAAGCAGATGTGAGCGGAGTTTGAGTCACAGTTCACCAGCTCATCTGCAATAGTTCGCGTGTGATGTTTATGTGCGCAGTTTGTCGTGAAGCATATTTTCTTACTACTAGTGTTCGCGATAAACATCAGACAATATGTCTTTCACTTAGTAACTTTTATACACCACAGTTAAATTTTCAATCATCGCAACAAAGTAGACCAGTGGTCCCAGATTTGCCTCTTCAAAGTGTAGACAGTTCAGGTAACACTCAAAAACAATATGTTGGAGGTAGTGTCTGCCAGCCACCTGCGTCGAAAATCGGTGGCGGCAGTAGTACTACCAAAGGCAAAACGAACAGTTCAGTGTTAAAAAGAAAGTGTGAACCTTCTAATATTTCCACTAAACTAAGAAGACTTCAAAAAAAAACCCAGTAGGGATTCACCCACATCTTTGCCATCGACATCTACCCCAGTATCGTCTGCTACCAATGACTCTTCAGAGCCTACAAAGGCTATTCATAATGATAGGGACTATTATATCAAAAACAAAAATGGTGACTTTATTGACTTAACTTGGGAATTAAAAAAGGCTCTTAATAATGCTCGGGACTATTGTATCAAAAACAAAAAAGGTGACTTTATTGACTTGGTTCCTTTTGTTGAATCTGCATTAGTAGTTGTAAAAGACATTAATAGTGAAATGGAAATAACTCACTCGCTTAAATTCAATATGGTACTTGAAGCCTATTACGAACTTCCTGAAGAAGGACTGACTGCTACTAGAAACTTCAAAACTCAATCCAGGATGGTGTTTGCTGGGACCGATGATTTGGACAGTCAACTGCATAGTGATGGGGCGAAGCTTTTGCAAGAAGAAGACGAACAGGAGGCTGAAAAAAGTGGATGGATCTTCAACAACGTTAAATGTCTAACATTACGTGTAAGTAAGTTTGTTTACAAGGAACCAAGTGGTTCAAGCTATGTACCTTTACCAGCTAAATTAGTTAAACGTAATGCTTGTGTTAACGTAATGAATGAAGATAATCGATGCTTTGTTTATAGTATGCTAACAAAGCATATCCCGAATGTAAAACCAAATGTTACACTCACTGAAAAATCGTTTGATGTTTTATTAAACAAGTATAACTTTGACGGTCTCAAGTTCCCTGACAATATAAATCAAATCAAACAGTTCGAAAAACGAAATATCAATGTTTCAGTTAACGTTTTTGAGTATACTAGCGAAAATAAAATTGCTCCTCTTCGGGTTGTTCATGAGCTGAGCGACCATACAGATCTTCTGCTTTTACATGGAAAGGACAACCAATCTCACTTCGTCTACATTCAAGACTTTGTTAAAATAATTCAGAAGCAAATTAGGAAAGGTAGCAATAAGATAGTAGTCTGTAAACGATGCTCTGAAAGTAAAGAGGTGAGGAATTGTAAGCCTAACGCTGAAGTATGGCTGAAGGAACATTTAACTTTGTGCGGAAAACATAAACCTACAGAAATTAAACTCCCCTCTCCTGATAAGAACACGTTGCAGTTTCAACAGTTTGAAACTCAAATAAAAGTGCCGTTTACAATAGTTGCTGACTTTGAGTCGACGCTAACACCTGTCTGTACAGGAGATATAGATTACGATGGGAAGACCTATCAGAGACACAATGCGAACAGTTTTTGTACCATTATTTCATCCACATATGATTCGGAAACACTTCAGGAGTTAAACATTTCGACAGAACCGTTTCTTTATCGGGGTCCAAACGCGGGGGCTAAGTTTTTGCTCCACATAAAAGACGTAGCCGAACGTATCGAGAAAATATATTCCATTAACAAACCTATGTCCATGAATGAAGAAGAACGCAAGCGGCATGATGAATCAGTGGAATGTGAACTTTGTAAAAGGACGTTTAGTGAGCTAAACACTGATACCCTCAAATGTGCAGATCACGATCACATCACTTCAAAATGTCGGCATTCTCTGTGTAGTCGATGCAATCTTAGATGTAAAACACCAAATTTTATTCCTGTATGGTTGCACAACTTGTCAAATTATGATCAGGCTTTTATAGTTTCTAACCTGGACGTCTTAAAAGGATGTGACATAAGAATGATTCCTTCAAACAAAGAAAATATGATAGCTATATCCATTCAAATAGGAAATATTTGGGTGCGATTCCTAGATTCTTACAGAATGATGTCAGCTAGTTTGGATGAATTAACAAGAAATTTGCCGCCGACTGATTTTATCGAAAGCTCGAAACTAGTACCCTCAGAACATTTTGATTTAATTATAAGAAAAGGGGTGTACTGTTATGACTTTGTAACGTCCGAAGACAAGTTTCTAGAGGAAGGCCTTCCGCCTAAAGAAGCTTTCAAAAACAAACTAAATGACAGTGATATCAGTGACGAAGATTATAATCATGCATCTCGTGTGTGGGAAAGTTTACACTTTAAAACTTTCGGAGATTTTCATGATTTTTACTTGAAACTAGACGTATGTTTACTAACTGATATTCTCAATTCATTTCGAGCAATAAGCTACGAAAACTATAACCTGGACATATGTAATTTTTGGACAGCCCCTTCACTGTCTTGGCAAGCGATGTTAAAAATTACAGGAATCACCCTAGAATTAATAACCGATTATGATCAGTTTCTCATGATCGAGTCATCAATCCGAGGGGGAATTGTACAGAGTTCTTTAAGATATGCAAAGGCCAACAACGAGCTTCTTGAACGTAAGTCAGACTACAAACCCGATGAGCCAACCAGTTATCTTCTTTACCTGGACGCCTGCATGCTTTACGCTCATTCGTTGAGTCAAGTTCTGCCTACAGGGAACTTCAAGTGGGAAGAAAATCCTGAAAAAGTCGAGTGGTCAAACCTATCTCCGGATTCTCCCTTCGGATTTATTCTTGAATGCGATGTAGACGTTCCACAGGGCGTTCACGATAAATTAAATGATTTGCCTCCTTTGCCTGAGAAGGCAGTGCCACCTAATGGAAAAGTAAAAAAATTATTGGCAACGCTGAATAAAAAGGAACGTTACATTGCCCATTATACTAGTTTTCAGCAAGCCGAAAGACTTGGACTTCTAGTCAACAAAGTACATAGAGTACTCAGGTTTTCACAGTCACAGTGGATGAAGAAATTCATTGAATACAACTCCAACCTCAGAAGGAAAGCTACTAATGATTTTTCAAGGAACTTTTTCAAGCTTATGAACAATGCGTCTCTTGGAAAAAGTTGTCAGAATGATCGACATCATAGGGACGTTCGTGTAGTAACAACCAAAGAATCATTTGAAAAGTACGGAAGACAAGCAAGATTTGTTGATAGAACTATTGTCAAAGAGGGAGATGAAGATGGAATTGTACTGGTTCACCTCCAGAAGAGATGCGTAACATTGGACAAGCCTATCTACATTGGAGCTGTTACACTGGACCTATCCAAGGTACATATGTATGATTTCTTCTACAATGTGCTACATGCATGCTTCAGACCTCCGGGGATTCGTATATACCTATGTTACCTAGACACTGATGGACTGGTCATCCTGGTGGAAACAGATGAGAACGTCTATACACTCCTCAAGAAAATTGCCGATGACTATTTGGATTTGTCCAACTATCCGAAAGATCACCCCATGAGAGACGATAGAAATAAACAGGTCGCTGGTAAATTTAAAGATGAAACTAAAGGAAGAGTTCTGTTTGAACATATAGGCTTGAGATCCAAACTGTATGCACAACGTTTTAGCTCCAGTCCAACGGAAAAAAATGAAGTCAAAAAGGCTAAGGGTATAAAGAAGTCTTATGTTGAGAAGAAAATCACGTTTGAGCACTACAAAGATGCTCTGTTTAATAAAACTGAGTACACGGCAAAGTTTAATCTCATTAGGTGCAAGCAGTTTAAGCTAACCTCAGCTACTACGGTAAAACGGTCGTTGACATTCGATGATGACAAACGTTTCATACTTGAAGACAACATACGAACCCTGGCGCATGGTCACTACAGAATTCAAGAACTGCTTCGTGAGCATCGGAGAAACAGCTCATCACAATCCGAGGCGGAAGTTTAAAGTCCCGTTATATTTAAGAGGTCAGTGTTTTGCGGTAGCGCGTATGGCTACTTTATATGAAAAATCTGTAATTGCATTTGGCAAGCATATAGATACAGAAATTGATTTAGAATCAATAGACAGCATTAATATACTATCACTACTCCCACTGACCGTCCAAAGAGATGTTAGAAAAACTTTAAAGACTGTTTGGTTTAAAGAGACTCCTCCCCCAGAAAATCCATATAGTTATGAATACAGATTTCTTTACAATTATGCTTGGACAGAAAGGAATTTATAATGTTAATTAATCATCCATCAGAGCTAATCCCTGAATTTCTGCCTTGTGATATTCAAACATATCATATATCATATAACCTTTGACTATTATGAATTTAGTTTAGGCAATTTAAGCTTTAGAAATACTTTTGTACTGTGTCAATCTTGTTTTGAAATAACTTGTAGTCCTTCAGAAATCACAACTATTTTGAATTTGACTATCAATTGTTTTGGACACAAAGAAACTGGAAATTTTATAAAATCACTAGGCATTTTGAATTCAGTGTTAACCATTTTGTAGATAACATTGTTAAACAAGAAAATAGTTGGTGTGATAGGTGTGTTTTCCAACCTCTATTTCAATACTTAGATTATAGTCAATGTAAGCAAACAACACATGAGCATGATTTTGACAACAGTAGCGATAGCGATGTTTCAGTTATTACTTCCCACAATGTAATCGAACTTTATGACCCTTTCCGTTTTTAATAATTGCAAATCCTTGTATTTAACTATCATATGTAGATTTTAGATGAGCTGGTGAACTGTCATTTTGTATATATAATAATTTAACATGCCCTTTAGTGTTCTTTACACAGTTATCATAATTGATTTATGTTGAAACAAAATACGTAGTAAAATCTTTCTGATAAATCCATGTTGTTCACCGTTAGTTACTTTATTTGAACTTATTCAAATGCGTAACTATGCATAAAATGTTTTTCCTGAAATTTTGCACTTTGCTCTATTTTATTTCGTATTGAAATGAAAATATGATGTACTGTTTATATTTACGAATCCATCTGTACTATTGTAAATCATTGGTTTATACTTTCAATGTAAACTCTTGTTGTTAGCTTTTATTAATAAATACTGGTATTAACTATACGTGTTATTATTTCTTCCGCAAATATATGTGAGGAAGAGAAATAAAGTTACACACAAATACTGCTACGTGCATTATATTTTAAAAAATCTCAAATTATACACTTGCAATTACCATCTTGATACATACTTCAAATTTTCCAACACAGAGTTAGTTATATTTGACACACAAAAACGACGAACTTCAGAGTCTATCCACGGTACCATTGAGCTCCGTAGTGAGGTCTGTTCGTACCAGTGGTCTTGCGTCTCCACGGGCAGTCTTCTTTCATTCAACTCTTGAAGTAATCGAGGCAAGTCAGTGGTGATGTGACGAACAAGCTGTTTGTCCAGAGTCATGGCAACCATATCGGTTGTGGTTTTTGTTGAAAGCAATGTCACAGCCTTGTAGTGTTTAGAAAAGTATCTACTGTAGCGTGAAATCAAAAACTGTACAGCTGGGCTTATTTCAATTAAAATATTAAAATAGCTTTCGAGGGACGGAAACGAACGTTTCAAAGAACTCCAGCCCGCATTTTGTAGTAACACTCTGGGCGTCTGACGTACAATGTCCGACTCATTAGTTGGTTTTGACAATATTACAGAGTTTATGTTGTAATTAACAGGCTTTTGTTTCATGTGATAGTTGCACAGTGCAACAATTCCATTAGGTCTTGCTTCAACAAGAATCGTGTGCAGATAGAACGGTTTGAATAACACTCTTTCAGATAAAAACCGATTAATTGCATTTGAAACAGAGGCACTTTGTAGACTGAGTAAGTCATCAAAGGTAAATTCAACAGTGGATAGATTATTTACCAAATAAATGGACGGTTTGAAGTCCTTCAACAAGTCAAGTCCAACAACATCATCGCCTTGAGTTGCCACTTTGTAGATTTGGCGAAGTATCAAACGGGGTTCCCAGCTGTTGCACAATTGTGGTGGATCGCTCGTTTTAGTAGACTGCTGCTGCTGTGCTGGTGGCGGTGGTGGTGGTGGCGGTGGTGGCTGCGGAGCTGGACGCATCGATGGATGTTCAGGTCGGTATACATCACCCTCCTCCTCCTCCTCTTCCTTTTGCTGTGCTGAAGTGTAGAATATCGGAGCAGGCGCTTCCTGCAGTGTTTCTCCGGTCAACGTGGCTAGGAGCTGGTCTATGTCCATGGTGTTGACGTCCGGATAGACGGGCGGCTGTGGGGCAGGTGATGGAGGCCTAGTCCGTCGGCGCTTCACGCGACTGAGATCCTTACGCGGTGTCGGCACTGATCGTTTTACTGCTGCGTCCATGACTGACTGGTGTGCCGCCCGGTTCGTTTTTATACGGTCTAAACTTGAGTTTTGTATTCTTTTTAAAGGCGTGCCGCCCGGTTCGGTCTGAACTTGTTTTGTATTCTTTTAAATCCAAGGCGTGCCGACCGGTTCGGTCTGAACTTGAGTTTTGTATTCTTTTAAATCCAAGGCCACCCGGTTTTTACCGTCTGCAAAAACTTGAGTTTTTGATGTAGGAGGATTTGGTGACTTCTGCGCAAGGCGGAGGGTGACTTCTGCGTGGTGGCGCAAATGGACGGTGTTCTTTCGACGACAGCATCGGCTTGATACTTTAGACAAAGATTTTGCAATCATTGGTTCACTGCGTGTCAGCAGAGCGGCTAATTTCCGATGGCGTGTATTCTACCTGTGGGGTCCCAAATCAGTTCTCTACCTTTGTAATCAAACACTTTTCCAAGATTTTCAGCCCACCTTAGTGAAGAGGTAGGAACGTATTCCCTGTCTGAGCCGTAAGTTTTTATTATGAAATCTTTATATTTATTTGTTCCTCCTGTCAAAACTGGTTCGTCTGCACTAGTTTCCACTAGATTAAAGGATCGCGTTCCGCATTTGAAATTGCCAACTGACTCGTCGTATTGGCAAATCTGGGAGAGTACACTCGCGTCATTCGACGATTTACCGGCACCCACGTTGGACAGTTGTAATGTTTTGGCATCCCAGAACTGGTTTGTGGCATCTAATTTTAGACAAGTACTGTTCAATTGAGTCAACTGCGAGTTCAAAAGCTCTAGTTTTTTGCTTAAACCTTCCATTTCAGTTCTGGAAACATAGAATTTGTCTAGATAATCCTTGCTTACGCGATCGGAATCCCCAGAGGTTCTTAACTTCTTAGTTCCATCCTCATCGAGTGTATACTCGTCCTCTAATAGCCCGCGTTTCCCAAGAAACAGGGAATGTCCAAATTTGTCTATAATATGACGTCTTATCATGGTGTTGAGCGTTCGATATCACAAAGTGGAGTAATGAGTATACTCGCGTAATACTGTACTTATATCCAACTGTTGTAACGCGATGGGAATCCCAACCACTTAACATATGACTTATTTCCTTTCCGTTTTAGAATTTTCTCTACAAGGTAAGTGTCGGGGTAGTAGGTACGTTGTAGTTCAGGTCCGTAGAAAACACCTTTAATCGTATTCCCTTCTTCGTCTTGTAGGTGGTAAACTGGGGGTGCCGTTTTACGCACACGGTTAATTGTAAAAAGCTCGGTAGTCCACGATTGAGTGTATCCTTTAGCGAATAATGTTTTATACTTGGATACTCTCACTTTATCGTTAACTTTAAACTTGGGTTTTCGCTTTGCAGCCGTTTAGTTAACTTTCTGACTAAAGCATACTCATGCTGTTTTTTCACATCTTTTGGTCTCATTCCTATAGATCTGTGGACCCTTGAATTGTACCTATCCATTAATTTCGGCAATAAATCGATCCATTTGTAATTTCCCTGGACACTAAACTCTTTGTAAAGCCAAGTTTTAATAGTTCTATTCAAACGTTCTACAACGGATGCTTTTAAATGCGTAAACGAACTGTAGTGGTTTATGTTGTATTGGTTCATTAACGCTTTACATTCCTTGTTGTAAAAATCCGTGCCCAGATCACTCTGAATATTTCTTGGTATACGTTTGCTTTTTTCAAAAACTCCACGCATCGCCAACGCTACAGTCTTGCCTTTCTTATCCGGCAGAGGTACAGCCCACGCATACTTTGATAATACGTCAATTATCATGAGAATGTATTTTTTACCTCCGTTGATTTTGTCAAAAGGTTTCATTTCCACTAAATCCATCTGATGAAGATCGTCAACAGCACGTACGAAAACTCGACGTCTAGCGAAATTCTTTTTGGCGGGTCTATGAAGCTCGTTCACGATGCCTCTCTTGGGGTCAGGGGGGACAGCATGTTTCTTCATCTCCAAGCCGATACTGATTTACTTTAAGCAATTATTTTATTATATCGGAGAAGTTGTATTATGTGGTCTATTTCTTTGTTGTGAGCCGTGGGGCCGGCCTCTTTTGATAAAATTAGAGTTTTTAACCGTTTTACAAGCAGATTGGCGTTAGATTCGTAATATTTGGAATTTCCAACAGATATTCCACTCCCCGCGTGTTCTTCACTCTCGGCGGTGGGCTTTGGTCGAAACATCACAGATATGACGTTTACATACTTTTTACCCCTATTGCTGTTTATGGGTTTTTCAGCCGAATACATCTGGCGATGGGCGTTTGTCTCCTCTAGGATCTCTTTGTACACTTTCAAGTCTTTGTCGGTAATAAGTACCCTTTCTGGGACTTGCATGAATAGTAGCTCCAACATTCCGGGTGTAACATTAAATTTACGATCGTTTAAAATCACTTTAGTCCTACTGAACGTTATTTTCGAATCGCCAATCGTAGTGTTCCCTCTGCCATCGGGCTTGACTCCATAGGTAAAATCAAACTTGTCTTTTAACCTGGGATTGGAGAGTTTGTTCAAATACTTTTCCACCAAGCTGGTTTCTGTAGTTTGCGTTGATACGTCCAGCGACTTGTTCAGGTCCACGTCCTTTTCAAACGCGGTGGGGGTGCTGTTATCTGTCAAGGAACCCTTTTCCTCCTTTTTAATCTCCTGTTTTATCGGAGATTGCCTTAAACTTTTCTCCACTGTATACTGTAACGGCTTTACAATACGTTTCACCTGTGCTTCTAAAAGTCGTTCTACGATATTTTCACTATGCTTCAGGTCTTGGTATTTCTTGCGCACTGCGTTAGTCAGTCTTATTAGTTCATGCTTTAGGGAGTATTCTTGTTTTAGACTATTGTCACGTTTCGGTTTCTTACTCCTTTTTCTTCCTTTTTTGGCGTCCATCGTGAGAGCGAGTCTAAGAATAACGGTCGTTACACGATCCAGTGGTATTTATATATCACTGATAAAAGTGTCTAGACCGAACCGGTAACGTCCCTTGTTTATCTCTGAATCCTTGTTTATTGTTACAAAGCCATATTTTCTTGTTCCAACATGATTGGCATAATGATTTAAATTTTTCAAACGTCATATCTGTGTTTACGTGATCATAGTACACATGTTTGAGGTTCTGCTCGTCTTGCTTGAATAGTATTATAAGATTCGCATTGTCTCTCAGAAGGTGTTTTGGAAGACGTGTGTACGTTTGAACTAGGTAGAAACTATCCACACCTTTATTTCGCCCCATGCTGAAATATGCTCGCATGTGGTCCTGTTTATCACAAGCCACGTCGTCGAATATCATTATTGAATTCTTTCTCGCGTTTTCAGGATCAGGCACGTCTTCGCTATTGGAGAAGGTAAAGTAACCCATGTCAGGAAGACTTTGCATTATTTGCTCCAGCATTTTGTATTTCGGCTGTATGAGTGATTTGCTGAATACATAAATATTAGCGTACTTTAAACCTTGCGGGTCCGTCAAAAGGCTGAACATTAAATTTGTTTTGCTGCAGTTGGACGGACCGCAGATAATACAGCGAACAGTTTCAGGCAAAAGAGGACCGTGTACAGCTTTGTTCTTTTCACCGTCTGTCAAAGCTTTTATCAGGTTCGCCAATGAGTCGTCGACAGTGAATGTCTCTCGTTGCTTTTGGAATTTCATCCTTACACTGTGAGCGTCGGTAGTGAACTAGTCGAGTCATATATAAGCTGTGCAAGATATATTGTGAACTCAGTATGAAGCGGATCTTCAAAGGATGCGGTCTACTTAATCACGCAATAGACTCTTTGCCGTTCGAACTTCATTTACCGGGCTATCAGTTTTGCGGCCCAGGTTCGCGTTTAAAAGAAAGATTGGCGCGAAAGGAACAAGGTATTAACTTGTTGGACCAAGCGTGTAGACAACACGATATTGACTATAGTCAACACAAGGACTTGACTTCGCGTCACGCTGCAGACAGAGTTTTAGCTGACAAAGCTTGGGCCAGATACAAGTCAAAAGGAGTTCCCCTTGGTGAGAAACTTGCCTCTTGGTTTGTCGCGATTGCAATGAACGCTAAAACAAAATTGGGGGCTGGGATCAAGACTTCAGGAAAAATAAGGAGATGCAGAAAAAGTGTAAAGAAACTTGGCTCTAAGACCGGAAAGGGACAGAAGAGAAACGTGGGTCGCAAGCAGTTTGCTTTTTCCGATATTATAAAGCAGGCAAGAACGGCCGTACGCGGATCTGGCGTGAAATTTGTTGGTGGTGGAATTAGTAAGCTACTTAAAAAAGCCGCATCTTCTGCATTGAAAGCTATCCGGATGATGAGAAGAGGAAAAAGGGGAGCTTTCAATCATATTAAAAGAAAAGAACGTATTCTCTCTTTACCAAAGTCAGGAGGTGTTCTTCCTTTACTGCCGATTTTTGCTGGATTGAGTGCTTTGGGGAGTTTGGCAGGTGGAGCGGCAGGAGTCGCCAAAGCTATAACGGAAGCAAAGGACGCTAGAAAGCGGTTGGGTGAAATGCAACGTCACAACGAAACTATGGAAGCCATAGCTCTACGCCAGGGGAAAGGATTGTTCTTTAGACCGTACAAAAAGGGACTGGGAATCTACATAGCCCCTTATCAAAAACCGATAAAAAACTTGTGAACCTCTTGCCCAATAGAGCGCTATACGATGTAGACCTGAGCCTATGGGCAAGAAAGCTTAAAATTCCATATTTTAGGGGTGTGTTTATGCGGGATACTCTTCCGCGGAAGCCTTGGAAAAACGAATCTACAATTGTGAACCTGGACGGTAACAGCGGTGATGGCACTCATTGGGTTTGCTTTAAAAAGACTGGAGATCTTGTTAGATATTTCGATAGTTACGGAGACCTCGTGCCACCGTTGGAAGTCCAAGAATACTTGAAGAATAACTATATTTCCTACAATAGAACTGCTTATCAAGATGTAAACTCGTACTCTCAAATATGTGGACATTTGTGTTTGTATTTCCTGTCGAGTACTTAGACCACAATATATATTTTTGCTTTAAATTGATGTGTTTTATTAGCCTCTTGTTCAGTCATGTCTCTGACGTTCACGCTTACAGGTAAGAGCTCCATGCTCTCGGTGGATTATTTTCCACCAATCGAGCTCGACGGGGAATATGAAATTGGACTTCTTAGTTTTGAGACGTACAACTCAATACCAAACGTTGATGAGACTAACAACAAGTTCCATTTTGGCGATGAAGAAGAATTGCTTATTCCGACAGGTACATACGAAGTGAAGGATATTCGAGACTTTATTCAAGAGAAGTTTCAAATGATCTCAAAGAAGGATAAAGTGTACTATCTCCAGCTTGACACCAACAATAATACTCTACAGACAAAGTTGAAGAGTACCGTAAAAGTAGATTTCTCTAAACCAAAGTCTATTGGCAAACTTTTGGGTTTTGGTGATGTCGTTATTCAACCTAAAACCACTTATCACTCGCAACATGTGGTAGACATTTTTAAAATAAATACGATTAGGATTGAGTGTAATATTGCGTCTGGGTCGTATGTCAATGGTAAACAAGCTCATACGATCTATCAGTTTTTCCCTGCTGTACCGCCTGGATATAAACTAGTGGGAATACCAAACCCTGTCATTTACCTACCGATCACCACACGGGTCGTCAGTAACATCACGTTAAAAATCGTGGATCAAGACGACAATTTGGTTAATTTCAGAGGTGAACTAATTACAGTGTGTTTGCATTTGAGGAAAGCACACTAACAAGATGGGATACGTGTACTTTTTACCTAAGGGAAGAACAATTAAGCGAGGTCTGAGCAAAGCCAGTGGCTATTTATTGAGTGGGAACCGGAAAAAGGCAATCAGTGTTCATCCATCTCCCATACGGTTAACACAGGCTAACAAGACGTTTTTACGCTCTCTAGGACTTCGTGTACTTCAATAGTGGACAATGGATATTTTGGATATTTTAAGTAACGTTCCGTTTGATGACGCAATATCACACATGGAATTTCACACACATTTTCCTTATGCCTCTAATACAATTGATAATAACGATGAGGTAAGAATTCCTATCCAACAACAGGACTTGTGTGTAGTGCCTTCCATGAGCTATTTGTACGTTGAAGGGAGGCTTTTGAAGTCAGACGATAACGTCGCTAAAAATACAAAACTAACTACAAATGCTTTCGCATATCTCTTTGATGAGATGAGATATGAAATAAATGGTGTTGAAATTGATCGTGTCAGAAACCCGGGTGTTACGACTACGCTCAAAGGATATGCATCTTTCAGTGAGACTACACTGAAAGGGGCGGGAAATTCCGGCTGGCCATCGACTGTTGATAAACTCTTGTCATCATTAGAGGACCATGTGGTGGACAGTAAGGGTAATTTCAGTTTTTGCGTACCTCTCAGTAAGCTCTTTGGGTTCGCTGAAGATTATAGGAAAGTGATTGTTAACTCGCGCCATGAGTTGGTTCTCCTTCGCTCTGCCAGTGACAAAAATGCTATTTTGTGGACATCATCTGGCGCTGGTGACACTACTCCGGAGGATGTAAAAATTAAAATTGGAAAACTGTGCTGGAGAGTACCTTACGTTACTCTGGGTGATAAACAAAGGATCGCACTACTAAAGCATTTGGAACGTGGCACGAGCATTCCAGTTGAGTACAGAAGCTGGGAACTTTATGAATACCCTTCCTTACCATCTACAGATAAACAGTCGTGGTCAGTAAAAACGGCTTCGCAACTGGAAAAACCTAGACACGTAATTGTTGCTTTCCAAGAGAACAGGAAGAATAATGCTAAAAGGTCGGCAGCAATATTTGATCACTGCAAAATTTCTAACTTGAAGCTCCATCTCAACTCTGCAAACTATCCGTATGACGATTTGAAACTGGATATTGAGAATAACCATTTTGCGATTTTATATGATATGTACACGCGCTTCCAGGAATCTTACTACAACGTTCCGTCCCAACCGCTTTTAGACGTAGAATTTTAAAAACATTGCCCCCTTAATTGTGATCGACTGTTCGAAACAGAATGAGTCTCTTAGGTCAGCACCGGTTGATATTCGATTGGAATTTGAAGCCAAGGCGGCGTTTCCCGCTAATACCACAGCGTACTGCCTAATCATTAATGACAAATCTTTTACCTACGACTCGTCGACTAACCTGGTGCAGAAAATCATGTAACAGTTTGTGGTGGGGGTGGGGACTAAAGGTATATATATACAGGCTGTTGGAGTAATCTCTCAGTCCTGGTGTTTGGTGTTTAGTGGGAGTCATGATTGGGAAAGCGGTGGTCGACTTTAGTGCCTTCGTTGGTGAGAACAAGAAAATTATTATCAAGGAACTTTCTGTTATTGATTTGGATTCAAAATGCATACAACACTGGATATTCAAACCACCGAAGGAGACAGGCAGCGAGAGTGCAACAGGAATTCAACACGATTGCGGAGGATGGCATGGTGGGGAATTTGCTGGACATAACAGGTGGTTGAGCAAACACTATCATGGAATTGGATTCGGGGCCGGAAGTGCAGACTACGATTCCCTTACCTCCGCGCTAGGAGATATTTGTTGTAACGTGCAGCTTCTCTACGCTGCGTCAAGTGAAAAAGCTAAGGTACTGGAGAAGTTACTTGACAATCGGCGTGTCGTGTTCAGTCTAGAATCACTTGGATGCCCTGCTCTTTCGAGTGACGTCTTGATTCTTCCACCTGTTGATGACCTGTCAGCAGACAAAAATCAATGTTTGTTCCATCATTTGTACGCTTCTGGATTTTACTGTACACAAACCAATGTTCACAAACTGGCAGAGTGGTGTGTCAACAATCCTGGAAAAGTAGATAGGAATGATCCTGCAGTTAGGGAAAAGACTTTTGTTGACTGGAAATTGAAGTCACCCTCGGCTCGTCAAGTTGTTGAAGAAGGCTTCGTTAGAATGATTAGCATGAAGGACACTACGAAATGCGTTTATTGTGGAGTTAATCTATTTAAGTGGGAAGAAGGCGATGATCCGTTGGAAGACCACAGCTACAACTCGCCGTTTTGCTCTCTCGTCCACTACAAACTACAACAGAAAAACAAGTGCAACCCTGAAGAGAAAAGTGAACGTCGTGGAGACATTTCTGCAGGAGAGGATGTCACTGGCCGATACGTCTTGTCTTTAGACGTTACAAAAGAAGAGCTCTCTAACATGTGCAAGGCATAATGTTCACGAACCTCATATACACTGTTTTACAAAACTGACGTCAGACGATTGTCCATCGTCATAGCGACATGTCGCAATTTTTCAGAAATATGAAAACACTTACCTTCGCTAACCCTGTTGCCACCACCTTCTACTTTCATGACGACGATGAAAGAAGATCAACGTACGTCAGCGACAGAGAACATTTCAAACTCAGGATTCAAAAAGCAGAACTACTTTTGTCTTCTTCTCTTCTTGCAAAGAAACACCACATGTCCGTTTGTACTATTTTAGATCATGCTATGTGTTACTTAAAGTATGAGAAAATAAATAAATAATTTATCAACTAATCTTTCTTTGTTATTATTGTCACTTCCCACGGCGCTTGGCCAAGTTCACGCAGTCGCGCGGCTGGCCAGGACTCCCGCGCAGTTACATAAGACTCAGATCTCCCATGCATCTCAGATCTGCTAAAATGCACTTTCTGCTTTTAGCATTATGCTAATTAGGTCACGTGGTAACTAAAGGTCGTTTATACTACTCTTATAGTACATACTGAGGAGGTTGCGGGAATCCTTGCCCTGCCCATCGTCGGGGAACCACAGGAGGGTACCTCCAGCGCCAGGTGAGTTATTATAAATATGCCAGTAATATAGTACATACTAAGGAGGTTGCGAGATTCCCTGCTAATCGACGGGGTGTTACAAGAGGTATTTCTCCAGGTGAGTTATTATAGGCTGTAATATCGCGAGGAGGTTGCGGGAATCCTTGCCCATCGACGGTGAATTGCAGGAGGTTAGTTACCTCCGAGGTGAGTTACTAATATATAACGCAGATGAGAGTAATATAGCACAACGCAGACCAATGTGCAACAGGTCCAAGAGAGGTATAAGGATAAAACACATATTCGAGCTCAATAAGTTTATTTCATCAACTTTCCCAAACCTTCACATCATAGGAATTGCCCGTTTTCCCAAGGCATTTAAAGCGATACTTGTGTGGCACCGCCAAATCGCCTACCTCCTCCTTGGTTAGACTGATTGAAAATCGCCTCGGTAGAACACACATTGCCGATTCCCCATCATCCTTTATAAACTCCAAAATAATGGTGTCACCAAACTTTGTTGTAACTCTTCTTGCAGTCAAAATTGAATATCCTTCGTCCCTGGTCAGATGATACAAATCGACCTTGGGAAGGTGAGGTTGGCTTACCAACGTATTCAATTTGTTCGACAGACTCATTTCTGTAAAAAAAACACAGTATTAGACATAGTTTTAGATAGGTTATATATAAACAGTAACGCTAAATGCAAGCAAAAAGGTTAATCTCCTCCACAACGTGCACCTTTGTTTAGCTTTAGAGTGTATGCTCCCTTACCGTCTCCATGGAGGTGAGTTATATTTACATGTGTTTTTAACAGCTGTTGATCTACGGTCATTGTGTACCACTTAACTAAGGCTACCGTAAATGCTGTAAGAATTTGTGCGATAGAGACCTGGTCCGTGATTAATGTGCCGGCTACATCCTAAGCGCTGCCGTAAAGCTCAACAGTAATTACTATTGCCCTCTAAAATACACGCTTTATCTGCAATGGTATGTATACTTTGACATGTTTAAGTATACATTTAGTGTGAGGTTAAACTAAAATAAAATATAGAAAAAGAATTGTAGATAAATCAAATTATTAAATATTGCAATTCCATCCATTTCTGAGCTACGTCTTAATTCTCCAGCGGGAAGTTAGTATCGATTGACAAATCTGTACAGAAAGCGAGCTAACGTGTTGCTGTCTATTATTCCGCCAACCTGTGCAAATTCACGGTTACATTTATTTGGGTTCAAGTTAACAGGAGTGTCACATAGGTTTATTGCCTATGCCCTCAGGGCCAAGGGACATGGAGGAGAGTGTCATACAATTCCGGAGTAAATCACAGGCCGTCATTTTTTACATTCTTTCCGCGGGCGGCAAAAGAAAACGAAATCCGTGGGAATACCTGTTGACAAACGCCAGCCGGTGTGCGTTTAGTGGCGCGCCACCAGTCCGACCGGTTTGACGCTAAAGCTAGGTTTACACTAGCATGTAGCAGTGGCGCCACTTTTACTGGCTTCAAAGTGGCGCCAAAAATGTACCGTGTAAACCCTAAATGACGCGCCATTTTTAGTGGAGAGGTGCAGTGGCGTGCCATCGGGAGTGACGCCACTAATATATGTTCCTACATATATTAGTGGCGCCACTAGCGGGTGACGCGTCATCTGTACTGACGCGTCAAAATATATCCTTCTACTTATCCATTTCCTTTCCCAACAGGACCTAGGTTTCCTTGGTTTAATCCGACTCACAATGTCACGTGCTTCTTCTAATAACTCTTCACTAACCACATCAATCACTGTTCCTAACACATTCCGAACACTTTCAATGTAATCGGACATTTTAAAGGTAATCACAGACAACAACTAAAAAATAAAACCAATCATTTCTGTGCAAAAATCGAGTGTCTCCATGAAAACTACGCCATTAACAGGGGCATGGCTAGAACACTCACTTTTGTGTGTAAACAGCTAGTGGCATGACACTTAAACTGGCGCGATTTAGTGGCGCCACTGCTACATGCTACTGTAAACCTAGCTTAAGTGAGTGTTGTTGTGTGACTAGTACATTTGTTATTGTTTCAGCCGGCTTCGCAAGACGGTTCGCCGAGCCCGTAGACATATATATGCGGGAGGTCTACGACCGGTCGGAAGACCTCTCGTATATACGAGAAATTGAGGAGTTCATCCAGGAGCGAGTGAGGGCCTCGCTCTCACCACAGTCGCCTCCTAGCTTGCCACCGACATTTTCACCACGCTCGCCGGACTATTCCCCACCGTCGCAGCAGGAAGAAGAGGAGACGGAGGGAGAGGAACAGGGAGATTAAGGGGAAGGGGAGGAGGAGGGAGAGGTGGGAGAGGTGGATGAGGAAGAATAAAAAAATAAATAAACCTATATGTCTATTTCCAATATCCCAAAGGTCTAAGCCGAGCGCAGATGCATCTAGTGCAAGTGCAAATATTTAGAAACGAAGGCTTTGCCCACAATTGCTTAGTAAGTTATACGTGCACCCCGTAGTGAACTAAAATAATAAGATGACAATACTTAAATTATAATGATTTTGTCTTTTGGGAAAAACGCTCTTATGAATAAAACACAGCATTTGTAACTGAATGTTTTTCTACCAAACTCAGTGCAGTAAGTTATGAGTATATACAACCGAGGGCAAGTGCAAATATTTAGAAACGAAGGCTTTGCCCACAATTGCTTGGTAAATTATACGTGCACCCTGTAGTGAACTAAAATAATAAGATGTCAATACTTAAATTATAATGCTTTTGTATTTTGGGAAAAACGCTCTTATGAATAAAACACAGCATTTGTAACTGAATGTTTTTCTACCAAACTCAGTGCAGTAAGTTATGAATATATACAACCGAGGGCAAGTGCAAATATTTAGAAACGAAGGCTTTGCCCACGATTGCTTAGTAAGTTATACGTGCACCCTGTAGTGAACTAAAATAATAAGATGACAATACTTAAATTATAATGCTTTTGTCTTTTGGGAAAAACGCTCTTATGAATAAAACACAGCATTTGTAACTGAATGTTTTTCTACCAAACTCAGTGCAGTAAGCTATGAATATATATATATATATATATATATATATATACAAAATCCGACTAATTCCATAAAGTAGTTTTACTGATTCAAGTGCACGAAATACATTTCATAATTTACTTGAGTTGTGGAGCCAACAGTGTACATATTCTAGGACGAGTGCAAATATTTCGACTAGATTAACCTGACACTGTCATTATCAAACAAAAACTAAGAATATTTAAGTAGTGGGGAAAGGGGACTTCTGGGCCAAGTGATTGACAGCTTCCGGTCACGTGACCGGAAGCGCTGAGTCATTAAATACGTCATCTGAGGCTGGGCCAGTGACGTAGGTAGTTTTGTGACGTAATGAGGGAAAGTTCGAGGTCACGGGGAGGGTGTTTTATAAAAGTACTACCTCGCACGCGTAAAATTCAATTGTGATTCTATAGTTAATCGATAAGAAATATCGAATGAAAACAATCGAATGGAACAATCGAATGATACGAGTGCGAGGTAGTACTATTACAAAAATAACTTTATTTTATTAACAATGTTTGTTCTTAATTACAATACGAAGCTTCCGCCGTTGTTGGTTAAAATCGAAGTTGATGATCCCGACGAGTCGCGGTCATCGTGTTTTTTCCTGATGAAAGAAGGTAGATACTTCGATCCCTGCGCAGAGTCCATGTTGTTTTTTCGACACCGATCTGTTCTGATAGGTGTTTCCATTTCATTACACCTATCAATGAAGTAGAAACATCTATCAGATCTTGAGTGACATAATATTATTATTTTGTGAAGAGCGTCTCGGAAAGCTCGATGTTCACCGGTCGAGAGCCGGAGGTGTACTGACTATTCGTTAGCTAGCGTTCTGGTATCAAACAAAATGGTGGGGGTAAAAGTTTAGTGGGACGGAGCAGATGGCGGACGGCAGATGGCAGGTGGCAGGTGGCAGGCGGCAGGTGGCAAGTGCGCGGCAGATGGCAGTCCCCCCACTACACCAGTCCCCCCACTACACCAGTCTCCCCACCAAGTTTTACATCGCACAATAACTAGTTTACATGTGTTAGTTAGGGTTTAGCTCTTAGACTGTCAAGACCTTAGCTCCGTAACTGAAAACTTCAATAATGTTTGCGCTTCAACACTGTATAAGTATAACAGCTACTATGATCTAAAACGGTGCATGTATTCATATGGTGCTTTTTTCGTAGCAAACAACTGGCTAAAAGTGTTTCAACCTCGATTATTCTTCGACGAAACCGCTCATTGTCCACTAAAAGCGTAGACCTTCTGTCTTCACTGTCATAGAAGTAGAAAGTAGTGTCAAGGGGACTACTGAAGGTCACCTTCCTCATGTTCCTGTAAAACTGCGACATTTTTCAGACCCTCTAGGTATATGTTCATCCGTCAAGAGCTGGAAGAATAATGATGTAGCGTTATCGTGTATGATAGGCACCTACCCGCCACCACAACGTTACCTTGGCCTTCAAACCATTGTTTTTACGCTACAGATGCTATACTGTTAGTTAGATTACACCTTCTTGTTCGTCTTGACAAGCTGCGTAATTGAAGTACCCACATAATATACTTTGAACCAAAAACAAAGAAGTTATTTAGGTTTGTCCTTGAAAATAGTTATTTTTTCGCTGTTGCTGCTATACCCTTGGTCGGATCTAAATTTTGGTTGCACTTTTTTGTTGGGCTTGCTGAGCCGCGTCAGTAGAGTACCCACATGTTATACCTTAAACCAAAATTAAAGGCTTTATAAAGGTTTGTCCTTGAAAATAGTTGTTTTAGCTATTACTGCTATACCCTTTGTCGGATCTGAATTCAGTTTGCACCAACTTGTTCGTCTGATCAATTCGCGTAATTTGAGTACGCACTCAATATATTTTAAACGGTAAATAAAGAAGTTATTTAGGTTTGACCCTCAAAATAGTTGTTATTAGCTATTACCGCTATACCTCAAGTTGGATCTGAATTCTGTTTGCACCAACTTGTTCGTCTGATCAATCCGTGTAATTTGAGTACCCACATGACATACTTTGCACAATCTTTGTACCCCCCTTTTTTTGGTCATGTTCAAGGTCAAGGTCAAGTTCAAGGACCTTGGGACTTAGAAATTTTCACAAAGTGGGCTGCACACAAACATAAGACTAACAGTCTCCTGCCTATGTACAGGCCAAGTCCCTAACTTGAAATGCTTAGGGTGGTCCTGAAAAGGACCGTTTATGTTTGAAGGAGATGGTGGATAAGGAGCGGTGGACAGTGTCTATTTCATTTCTTCGTGACCCACTTTACTTGACCCTTCTGCCGTACCAAAAATAAATCGCACTCGGTCTCAGGAGGTGGCGGATTGGACCTTGGAATGTGGACCGTGATGTAGCGGCCGTCAAAGAGGTGTTGGAGTAGGTACTCATCACCGATCTTCCCCACAAATAAATACTCCATGTCCAATTTCAAATGTGCAAACTTTACGGTGATGGACTCCAGCGGCGTTACCAACTCGGCAAGTTTCACCGTAGCCGTCCTCTTCATTACTTCCTCAACAGTTGGAGGTGGCGATGAAGGTCGAGTCGATGAAGGACGAGGCGATGTCGATGGTAGAGATGCGGAAGACGTCGAAGGCCGTTGTTCAAAGTAAAGTGGGGGGTTCCGAAGATTCCTTTGAATACAAGACCTAAAAGAACTAGGTCTTTTGAAACCGCTCCTTTTCTCCGAAGACTTCTTCAAAGTCTCCTTCAAACGTTGCAGTTTCTCGGGTGTGATAGGAGAAGACATAGTGCAGAGGTGTATACAGTTCGCAAGGCAAAGCTGGAATAAGGTACCAGACGGAGCAAAGCGGGTCGCCAAGTGTAACCGTGACATTTTCATATACGGGTAGAAAGCCGGGGACTGGTTTAGAACCGGTTAACATCCGGACCCCCCCCGTCATGTTGAAGGTCACCCCACCCCCCTCCACCCCTCCTCCCCTTTTTTGGGTAGTGTTCAAGGTTGACATCCCCCCGACCCCCCGACCTCCACCCTTCCGCTTCGGTGACGTCACTTTGCCTTTATAAGCGGGAGCAGTCCGCAGTCTCGGCGCAGTAGCTTGCCGCCCGTTGTTTGGATATATGTCCCAGTGGGTTGCACTCTGCTGCAGCGTAGGTCTGTTAAGTGTGCGTTGGGCCCTACGCGCAATTAAGAGATCCGCGCCCTTGCATGTTTAGTTAGTTTGTTAAGCATGTTAGATAACGCTTGTAGTTTGCTGCTAGGTAATGTAGTTAGTCTAATATATGTTATTGTTTGGTATCGGTTTGAAGTGTTTTATTTACTAATAAAATATGTACCCCGGACCTACAGGTCCCTCAACAACCTTGGTCAAAACTTGGGTTCGCAGCAGCCTGACGCCGGGTGTTTGGGTCTATGTCCCACCGGGTTTCAGTGATACTGTTGACCTTTGCAAAACCGACCTCGGCTGTTCTTGTAAAAGTAGCGTTAACTGATTAATTTTGTTTACATAGTTGCTGGTAAAGTCTTTATTTTCAAAGTAATGTATCTTGCTTCTCATCCTTTTCCTAACCCCCATAAGGTATGGCGCGAAAACCGACCTTGTGTCAATACGCCGCGTAAACCGGTTGACATTACCCATCTTAGCCCGAGAAACCTTTGTAAAATATAAAGTCAGTCTCTTGTTTAAAATCAGTCTCTTGTTTGTTGTCTTTTGTCCCCTTCCCAAATACAGAGTGGGGAATAGAGCAATATGTTATGCTCTATTCCCCGCTTTGGCTTCACGTTCAGATGACCTTGACCTACTAAAGGGACTTAGAAAATCTTCGTTTGGTAAAACATTACAACAATATTTCTTCCCTAACCTAACCCCCCCTTACCACAACTGGGTATAAAAAGAGGGCTTCCACCAGTGGTAAAATCATTCTGCTGCTTACACATCACGAGTGCAGTTCAGTTCCCGAGATGTCTGACCGTAGGAAGCAACTGTTGCCGAGGAAGGTTGAGCACTCTTCACCTGCTCCGTCATCTGCTCCGCCAGCTCCTTCCATCCTTCGGCATCATGTATTGTTCTTAAGGAGCCTGCACCACGATCGCAACCACTTCAAGAAAACCTCGTTGCTCCCCCGTCCGCTTCTTCATCTTCTTCATCTTCTTCATTGTCTTCATCTTCTTCGGCTATTTCTCGCTCACCTTCTCCATCACCGAGGAAGGATGAGCCATCTGCACCATCTTTGGCTTCACCAGCTCCTTCGCTTCTTCAGCAGGCGCTGGCAAGCATTCTTCCACCTTCTACACCAGGCTCTTCAACACCATCTGCAAGTCTACATCCTTCTTCTCCCACCAACCCTTCTACATCTTCTTCAAGTGCCCTTTCCCGTCCTTCAGTAATCTGCATTAACAACGAACCTCCTTCAGAGAAATTTAAACAATTAAAAGCCTTGAGAAGGCAGTCTATACTTCCTGCACCAAGATGCAGCTACAGTTTTAAAAAAGGTGCAAGGAAAGGGGAACGTTGTGCTAAGTCTTGTGTTTTAAATGAAGAATAATGCAGATTACATTTAAAACAAAATTACAAGGGTACCGTTTCTCTTTCTACACCGCATCCAACAGTGAGACCGACCAAACTTCGAATTAATAGGCTTTGTACAAATAAACGATACATTTTTGTTAAATCAAAAGGCTTTGCAAAGATAGTGGTTCAATGTGAAGGAAAATTGTACTATGTAGAGTTGCCTAGAGCCATGGACCTCCACGTCAAAGAACTTACCAAACAGCACTATTTAATTCGAAATGATTCAGGTTTCACTGTGTGGAAAACATTAAAACAAAAAAGATCAAAAAGTGTATTCCAAATTAAAATAGTTTTTTTTCAAATTAAAAAAAAGTGTGGACAACCTATTTACAATTTGTAGCATATGCTGCAGAGTGTAAATAGGTTGTCCACACTTTTTTTTACAATGTTACAACGACCTTGACCTAGATAACGGACTTAGATATTTTACACTAAGTCAAAGATAAAACTTAAAAGGAAAAATGAGAAATATTAAACTAAAAACATTATTCAACAGTAAAGAGGGGAGGGGATAAGCGGGTATTTAAGTGAGCGATTCGGAATATAATTATTAGTTGTATCGTCATGAGCGTCAACAGCAACACATGGGGAAAGGAAATTAGCGAAGAGGAGTTGTACGCGATTGCTGAGGCTGCTGAAATGACTGAGGTTTCTAAGATTGATAAGGTTGCGGAGAATGATGCTCAGTCACAACCGCAACAAACTACATCATCGATGCAGTCTACAACGCAGCAACCAAGACCCTATCATTTTATCCTGGAGGAGTATAATGAGGCGATGAGGTACGCCTTTACAAAGTGGTGTGGTCAACCGTGTTCTCCTGAACAATGGGAGGAGCACGATGCAGACTTTCGCCTGGTTGCAGACTTAGAACTTGAGCTTCAAAGAGCAAAGGCTGCTCAATAGTGAGAAGATTTATTGTTTACTTTAAAATACAGAGCGGGGAATAGATCAGTTTGTGGTCCAAGTGAGAACCACTTACTGCTCTATTCCCCGTTTTGGCAACTTGTTCAGATGACCTTGGGACTTAGAAAATTCTCGTTTGGTAAAAAAAATTGAAATATATATTCATGTATTTCTTACAAAAATATTCCCTCCCTAAAATTTAAACTCCCACCACTTCCATTGAGTATAAAAGAGACACCTCATCGATGGTAATATCAGTCTGCTGCTTGTGTTTGCTCACCTCGGACACCATGGAGCACATCAGAAAACCAACTTCTGCCACCTCTTCTTGTACTGTTTCATCTTCTGTTGTCCCATCTTTTGCTGTTCCATCGATACTTGTCCAGGCTATGATTCTATCCCACATTCTTCCAGAGACTGGTAATACTTCACCAAACTTAAACTCGAGATCTCTCAAAACCGAGAGAAACAATGCTAGTTCTCGGAAAATGAGAACAAGGATCGCTGACCGTTATAAAGTATTAAGAAGCATATTACCATCCTCCAATCCGTATGATTCTAAATTAATCACTATACAAAAGACAATAAAATACATTGCAAACCTTCAATCGCAGCTTCAAGAACCGTCCTCAATTCACAAAGAAGTCTTACACAACCCTCCACCTTTTGAAGCCGTTTTTCTTAAAGAGGATGAGTTAGCGGATCAACATTTTTTCGCTGAAGAACCTTCAGCCTACAAACAAATCTTCCTCATGGATGACGATCAGGACGAGTAACTGTCTTAAAAAAAACTAAAGTCCTTTGAAATAAAAAGCGGGGAATAGATCAGTTTGAGGTCAAAGTGAGAACCTCTAACTGCTCTATTCCCCGTTTTGGCAAAATGTTCAGGTGAACTTGACCTACTCACAGACTTAGAAAATCTGCGGATAGGATAGATATGTTAAATAAAACATTCCTTCTCTACTACCTACCCCCACTCTACTACATACCCCCACTCTAATGGTATAGGTAAGCGGGGTATTCAAGCGACCACTCCAGAACTTAGTAATTAGTCAGCTATGGACAGTCAAGCTGGATCATCCAACTTACATAGAGAGCCTAGAAATGCCCGAGAGCAGAAAAGGGTTCTAAAATTAAATAAAGCATATAAGTTACTACATTCAAAACTACCATTTGTTAATCCAAAAATGTCAAGATTATCGATTATACAACACGCGACAAAATACATTAAAACCCTACAAATGGAGTTGGAAAAACCATTGACTTCGCCTCATCTGCCTGATCAACCAATCTCCAACTCAACTCTTCAAGAAATTTTTCTTGAAGACGGTGATGATGCAATAGAAAAAATTCTTAATGAAATTCTAACATTCGAAATTGATCAACTTGTTTCAACTGACTAAAGATGGTTTGGAAATACTGAACGGGAGAATACAGAACGGGGAATAGATCAGTTTGCAGTCAAAGTAAGAACCACTTACTGCTGTATTCCCCGTTCTGGCAACAGGTGTAAATGACCTTGGGACTTAGAAAATATTCGTTTGATAAAAAAATAATGAAAGATCTTCTTATTTCTTACATCAACGATATCCCTTCCTAACCCCCACCACCACCACCTAAACTAAGTATAAAGGAGGTTCTCCATTGTTGGTAAAAATTAGTACTCTGCTGAAAATTAGTACATCCACACCTTATATCTCTGCAGCAACTATAATAGTTAGCAAACGGGTCGAAAACATTGATCAGTTGCTTGCTGTAAGGAGATTACTGCTACGGTATCTTGATATAGAGGTTAGTTGTGAATTTTACATGTGGAGACCAACAGGTGAAGTTTATGGTGGTGAAAATGAAGCATTTAAAACAAACTATAGTAGAAAGTTATATAAAATCTTTGGCAATATGGTAAGGTTAGTCGATAAGGGATGGAACATTAACATAATATTTTATATTGTTCAGTAGTATAAACGACCTTAAGTTACCACGTGACCTAATTAGCATAATGCTAGAAGCAGAAAGTGCATTTTAGCAGATCTGAGATGCATGGGGACCGCCGTATGTAACTGCGCGGGAATCCTGGCGAGACGCCAGCCGCGCGACTGCGTGAACCCGGACCTGGCGGAATGTGGTCCACTAAATGTCAATTGCTACAATGTTTTGCTAGGATCACCTGACACACCCAACTCCTTGTTGTCTGTGGTCAGTGTCTAAGCACTGCATTTTACGTCTCGTTTTTCCTCTTGGGAATCAAACGCAGTTATATGACAAACAAAAAATGAAAACAAAACTTTAACTGTGCGACGCCTACTGTGGTACTTAAGCTCAGAGAAATGCATCCAGAGTTAGTTCTGCATCCACACCAGTGGAATCGAGATACTACCTAACCATCTACCTCACCCACCCCAGGACGAGGGAGGAAATCAAGGAGCTTAGGGATTCCCTAAGCCTCGTGCTGGATGTCCCACGTTTACCTCCCGCCGCATTAGGTCCAGCTCAAATTACCGGTAAGGATAGGTTTTAATAATTGACTTTAAACAAACCAGTTAACACTTAACCTATTTCATTTGCAAAAGGGCAATAAAACAATAACCAATTTACAAGAAACAATGTATTTACCTGCAGCTCTTAAACATTTGACAAATAATTATCCATCAAGTACAAATAGAGTATAAGGTTTTACAAATTGATGATACAAAGTGATTTAAAGCATTTCTTATTATAAAAATTATTTTAAACAGAATATAACAAACCATTGGACGTGTTCTGAGGCCGTAAGATATTGCATTATCTGTAAGGCCCTTTAAGTAAGTCTTAACATTTGACAAGTATTTTTCCATTATTATACGAATAAATAATAAGCTACTAAAGTTGCTAATTATTGATAAAGTTGTTGATGTTAATGTTAATAAAATGGATTTAGTTTTATAATAAGCAACAGTAATCAAAAATACTACAGAAACTCAGTAAGTGTAGGGATCAAGAATCCCTCTTGAAAATAAGCACATCTGGTGGTCTGCCTGTCGTCCCTGTACATTTTAAAGAAAACCCGCCTTGTCTGATTTCGATTAAGTCGTCTTCCGTCAGTTGAATTTCAAACCTAGATGGTATATAGACAACTGCTTGTGAAGAATCTGGCATTTCTATCTCAACGGCAATTGATTTGCCAAATTTAGTATCAACCCGTCTGATCGTAATTAAAGGGTAGCCATTCACCAAAATCAAGTCCTTCACTGGAACTCTAGGTAGCGAAATTGATTTTTGAAGTCCTTCCAACTTAGTAGCGAGAGACATCTTCTTATGACTCTTTCTGTAACACATAGTGAACAAAAATAACATTTTGTATTTAAAACGGGTAAAATCCAAAAGAAGGTAGTGTATGTTTATAACTTTAAAGAAACATAACACAGTTATTAATTTGCATGATACATTTTCGACTTCCAAAATACTCAAATATTTACACATCAGTTATTGTATTCATTCTCGAGAATAACTTTTATGGACGTGATAACAATAAGAGCTAACTGTAGAGCTGCTGACTTTACCGAACATCCACAGCCTGGTGTAATTTCATTCTGTTCGATAAAAGAACAACCACATCTTGAACAATTGTATTTTTTGTTAATGCAATTTGAAGTCTTCTGAGATGACTCGAACCACTCGTTCATAGTTGTCAATATCAGCTACACTATTATTAAAACATCTACGACATATCTGAACGTCTTCTCGTTTGTAATAACAGATCAAGGAGCTCATACAATTTATACAATGTTCGTTGACAAGTTGTTCATATATTTCACAAGGGAGTTTATTTATAACTGCAACTAGTTCATTAAACTGTTGAAACTCCTCCAGAATAGTTTTTTTAGTTAATTCGTATAAGGACATCATGAGTGCATGCTCGTCTCTAAAACAAAAATAGGTTTATGTTATTTAGAAACGTATAAGAATACAAGGAGTTAAACTGTAACGTCGTAGGATATGTGTTTTAAAAATAACTCTATATTAAAGTTAATGTTCTTTATCAATGACATTAAAACTACATGATATAGCAGAGCATGTCATTAGCTTTATTGTTTCACATAATTTTGTATTTATACAATAACTCGGTACTACCGATGAGAACAATCAGGTTATTAGTGATTTATTCTACCAGAAATATAAAACCATATGAAGTGAAACAAGTGTAAGAGCTAAAAGTATTAATCGTCCTCTTTCTTTACAACATATGAATAAATTATCAATACTTATAATAACAAGTTTAAAGCTGGAAAATTCTAGAAATTTTTATTGTTTTGTTCTACAGGTATTCCCCAGACTATATGTCTGGTGGAAGAAAGCAGAGCTCCTCCACAGAGCACCGCCACAAACACCCTCACCACGACTCGCCGCCACATGATATAGTAGAGCATGTCAGCAGCTTTATTGTTTCACATAATTTTGTATTTATACAAGAACTCGGTACTACCGATGAGAACAATCAGGTTATTAGTGATTTATTCTACCAGAAATATAAAACCATATGAAGTGAAACAAGTGTAAGAGCTAAAAGTATTAATCGTCCTCTTTCTTTACAACATATGAATAAATTATCAATACTTATAATAACAAGTTTAAAGCTGGGAAAATTCTAGAAATTTTTATTGTTTTGTTCTACAGGTATTCCCCAGACTATATGTCTGGTGGAAGAAAGCAGAGCTCCTCCACAGAGCACCGCCACAAACACCCTCACCACGACTCGCCGCCCACCAACCGCTGCTGCCCGCCTGACTACCACGACTCACCCTACCACTTCTGACCCTGCCGCCGTCCTCACCACGACTCACCGCCCATCAACCGCTGCTGCCCACCTGACTACCACGACCCACCCTACCACTTCTGACCCTGCCACCGTCCTCACCACGACTCGCCGTCCATCAACCGCTGCTGCCCGCCTGACTACCACGACTCACCCTACCACTTCTGACCCTGCCGCCGTCCTCACCACGACTCGTCCTCATAGACAAACCTCCGCCTCTACCCTCACCTCTTCTACTCATCATCGCCGTCACCCTAGACTCAAAACTATCGCCTCCGTCAGCCCTTCCACCTCTTCCAACCTTCGCAATAACCCTTCACAAATCACTTACCCAGCAATTTTACACACATTACTAACAGCTACAAAACCATCACCCATTTCAACACCTCCTCCTCCTCCCATTGACAAATTAGCCATTTTAGTAAAAAAAATTTTTACAACGTACTCATTGTGTACTTTATGCTATACCTATTATAATTAGTGACTGTTTTTTACTTAACCACGAAAGTATTAAAGCACAAAGTAAAACGTATAGAAGTGCAAAGTACAGCAATAATACAATGTTTCACAAAACAACCTCACCAGAACCAGATAATCACAATCTGCATAGTTAATAAAAACCACAAACACTGCAATGGAGTCGAAGTACTACTTGACACCACACACCCATACATAACACACCAACAAACCCAATACCCAACACCCCATACAACTGCCAAAACTGTAACCGGACCGCAACCACTGCAATGGTGAAAAATATATCATATGAATTAATTTGCATTATACATTTTTGACTCCCGAAAAACTCAAATATTAATAACAGCAACATATCAAACACAAAATCACAACAGTAACAGAAAATACACAGCCTGGGGGGAAAACATTAGCGCAAGACAGCCAATATGTAAACTAAACTATTAACTCTAAAATTCCAACAACACTGATGAACCACCACACAATTATCTGTAAGGAGTATATTACAAATAATACAAACAGGTTTAGACAAAAATAAAATGGTGTTAAATAAGTCAAAATATTCACATACCCGCAAAGAGCACCTGGAAACAATATATCGAAGCAACCTGAAAACACAAAGCATCCTGAAAACATGGTTATGTGAGCAAAACGAAAATTATCACTTACAATCGGAAGAGCAGTGCAGATGATGTGCGGAGACGCGCTTGACTGAACTCAACTGCTGAAACATACGTGTATTTATATCAAACCCGCCCGTACTCTTCTATGTTGGTGTCCATCTCGCATGATAGTTCTATCTTTTTCTATCGCACAGCTTCAAATGACCACACCCAACTGTGCTGCTATCCTCGTTGCACCCCCCTCTCGCTCTAGCCAATAGCACCAAAGAGAATTTCTGTCTCTGTTAGTGGGGGCTATTTCCTGCTCTCTCGCTCTACTGCCAGTCAACGTAAAACGACCACACCCAAAAGATTTTCGCTCTCCCTCTTGCTCAAAGGGTAGCATTAGTGTGACCGACGCCCCTATCTCTATCCTGCTCGCATACCCAACCCCAACAGAGAAGGGGTCCACGACTTTATAAGCAGATGTGAGTGGAGTTTGAGTCACAGTTCACCAGCTCATCTGCAATAGTTCGCGTGCGATGTTTATGTGCGCAGTTTGTCGTGAAGCATATTTTCTAACTACTAGTGTTCGCGATAAACATCAGACAATATGTCTTTCACTTAGTAACTTTTATACACCACGGTTAAATTTTCAATCACCGTAACAAAGTAGATCAGTGGTCCCGCATTTGCATCTTCAAAGTGTAGACAGTTCAGGTAACGCTCAAAAACAATATGTTGGAGGTAGTGTCTGCCAGCCACCTGCGTCGAAAACCGGTAGTGATGGCGGCAGTAGTACTAGCAGTATCAAAGGCAAAACGAATAGTTCAGTGTTAAAAAGAAAGTGTGCATTAGAACCTTCTAATATTTCTGCTAAACTAAGAAGATTTAAAAAAAAAAACAGTAAATCTAGGAATTCACCCACATCTTTGCCATCGACATCTGCAACTACCCCAGTATCGTCTGCTACCAATGACTCTAATAGTTCAGAGCCTACAAAGGCTATTCATAATGATAGGGACTATTATATCAAAAACAAAAATGGTGACTTTATTGACTTAACTTGGGAATTAAAAAAGGCTCTTAATAATGCTCGGGACTATTGTATCAAAAACAAAAAAGGTGACTTTATTGACTTGGTTCCTTTTGTTGAATCTGCATTAGTAGTTGTAAAAGACATTAATAGTGAAATGGAAATAACTCACTCGCTTAAATTCAATATGGTACTTGAAGCCTATTACAAACTTCCTGAAGAAGGACTGACTGCTACTAGAAACTTCAAAACTCAATCTAGGATGGTGTTTGCCGGGACCGATGATTTGGACAGTCAACTGCATAGTGATGGGGCGAAGCTTTTGCAAGAAGAAGACGAACAGGAGGCTGAAAAAAGTGGATGGATCTTCAACAACGTTAAATGTCTAACATTACGTGTAAGTAAGTTTGTTTACAAGGAACCAAGTGGTTCAAGCTATGTACCTTTACCAGCTAAATTAGTTAAACGCAATGCTTGTGTTAACGTAATGAATGAAGATAATCGATGCTTTGTTTATAGTATGCTAACAAAGCATATCCCGAATGTAAAACCAAATGTTACACTCACTGAAAAATCGTTTGATGTTTTATTAAACAAGTATAACTTTGACGGTCTCAAGTTCCCTTTCAATATAAATCAAATCAAACAGTTCGAAAAACGAAATATCAATGTTTCAGTTAGCGTTTTTGAGTATACTAGCGAAAATAAAATTGCTCCTCTTCGGGTTGTTCATGAGCTGAGCGACCATACAGATCTTCTGCTTTTACATGGAAAGGACAACCAATCTCACTTCGTCTACATTCAAGACTTTGTTAAACTAATTCAGAAGCAAATTAGGAAAGGTAGCAATAAGATGCTACCGAAGGTAGTCTGTAAACGATGCTCTCAAAGTAAAGAGGTGAGGAATTGTAAGCCTAACGCTGAAGTATGGCTGAAGGAACATTTAACTTTGTGCGGAAAACATAAACCTACAGAAATTAAACTCCCCTCTCCTGATAAGAACACGTTGCAGTTTCAACAGTTTGAAACTCAAATAAAAGTGCCGTTTACAATAGTTGCTGACTTTGAGTCGACGCTAACACCTGTCAACACACTAGATATAGATTACGATGGGAAGACCTATCAGAGACACAATGCGAACAGTTTTTGTACCATTATTTCATCCACATATGATTCGGAAACATATGAGGAGTTAAACATTTCGACAGAACCGTTTCTTTATCGGGGTCCAAACGCAGGGGCTAAGTTTTTGTTCCACATAAAAGAAGTAGCCGAACGTATCAAAAAAAATATTCCATTAACAAACCTATGTCCATGAATGAAGAAGAACGCAAGCGGCATGATGAATCAGTGGAATGTGAACTTTGTAAAAGAACGTTTAGTGAGCTAAACACTGATACCCTCAAATGTGCAGATCACGATCACATCACTTCAAAATTTCGGCATTCTCTGTGTAGTCGATGCAATCTTAGATGTAAAACACCAAATTTTATTCCTGTATGGTTGCACAACTTGTCAATTTATGATCAGGCTTTTATAGTTTCTAACCTGGATGTCTTAAAAGGATGTGACATAAGAATAATTCCTTCAAACAAAGAAAAGATGATAGCTATATCCTTTCAAATAGGAAATATTTGGGTGCGATTCCTAGATTCTTACAGAATGACGTCAGCTAGTTTGGATGAATTAACAATAAATTTGCCGCCGACCGATTTTATCGAAAGCTCGAAACTAGTACCCTCAGAACATTTTGATTTAATTATAAGAAAAGGGGTGTACTGTTATGACTTTGTAACGTCCGAAGACAAGTTTCTAGATGAAGGCCTTCCGCCTAAAGAAGCTTTCAAAAACAAACTAAATGACAGTGATATAAGTGATGAAGATTATAATCATGCATCTCGTGTGTGGGAAAGTTTACACTTTAAAACTTTCGGAGATTTTCATGATTTTTACTTGAAACTAGACGTATGTTTACTAATTGATGTTCTAAATTCATTTCGAGCAATAAGCTACGAAAACTATAACCTGGACATATGCCATTTTTGGACAGCCCCTTCACTGTCTTGGCAAGCGATGTTAAAAATTACAGGAATCACCCTAGAATTAATAACCGATTATGATCAGTTTCTCATGATTGAGTCATCAATCCGAGGGGGAATTGTACAGAGTTCTTTAAGATATGCAAAGACCAACAACGAGCTACTTGAACGTAAGTCAGACTACAAACCCGATGAGCCAACCAGTTATCATCTTTACCTGGACGCCTGCTTGCTTTACGCTCATTCTTTGAGCCAAGTTCTACCTACAGGGAACTTCAAGTGGGAAGAACATCCTAAAAAGTGGAGTGGTCAAACCTATCTCCGGATTCTCCCTTCGGATTTATTCTTGAATGCGATGTAGACGTTCCACAGTGCGTTCACGATAAATTAAATGATTTGCCTCCTTTGCCTGAGAAGGCAGTGCCACCTAATAGAAAAGTAAAAAAATTATTGGCAACGCTGAATAAAAAGGAACGTTACATTGCCCATTATACTAGTTTTCAGCAAGCCGAAAGACTTGGACTTCAAGTCACCAAAGTACATAGAGTACTCAGGTTTTCACAGTCACAGTGGATGAAGAAATTCATTGAATACAACTCCAACCTCAGAAGGAAAGCTACTAATGATTTTTCAAGGAACTTTTTCAAGCTTATGAAAATGCGTCTTTTGGAAAACGTTGTCAGAATGATCGACATCATAGGGACGTTCGTGTAGTAACAACCAAAGAATCATTTGAAAAGTACGCAAGACAAGCAAGATTTGTTGATAGAACTATTGTCAAAGAGGGAGATGGAGATGGAATTGTACTGGTTCACCTCCAGAAGAAATGCGTAACATTGGACAAGCCTATCTACATTGGAGCTGTTACACTGGACCTATCCAAGGTACATATGTATGATTTCTTCTACATGCATGCTTCAGACCTCCGGGGATTCGTATATACCTATGTTACCTAGACACTGATGGACTGGTCATCCTGGTGGAAACAGATGAGAACGTCTATACACTCCTCAAGAAAATTGCCGATGACTATTTGGGTTTGTCAAACTATCCGAGAGATCACCCCATGAGAGACGATAGAAATAAACAGTTCGCTGGTAAATTTAAAGATGAAACTAAAGGAAGAGTTCTGTTTGAACATATAGGCTTGAGATCCAAACTGTATGCACAACGTTTTAGCTCCAGTCCAACGGAAAAAAATGAAGTCAAAAAGGCTAAGGGTATAAAGAAGTCTTATGTTGAGAAGAAAATCACGTTTGAGCACTACAAAGATGCTCTGTTTAATAAAACTGAGTACACAGCAAAGTTTAATCTTATTAGGTGCAAGCAGTTTAAGCTAACCTCAGCTACTACGGTAAAACGGTCGTTGACATTCGATGATGACAAACGTTTCATACTTGAAGACAACATACGAACCCTGGCACATGGTCACTACAGAATTCAAGAACTGCATCGTGAGCATCGGAGAAACAGCTCATCACAATCCGAGGCGGAAGTTTAAAGTCCCGTTATATTTAAAGAAAGAGGTCGGTGTTTTGCGGCAGCGCGTCTGAAATGGCTACTTTATATGAAAAATCTGTAATTGCATTTGGCAAGCATATAGATACAGAAATTGATTTAGAATCAACAGACAGCATTAATATACTGTCACTACTCCCACTGACCGTCCAAAGAGATGTTAGAAAAACTTTAAAGACTGTTTGGTTTAAAGAGACTCCTCCCCCAGAAAATCCGTATAGTTATGAATACAGATTTCTTGACATTTCATGCTTGGACAGAAAGGAATTTATAATGTTAATTAATCATCCATCAGAGCTACTCCCTGAATTTCTGCCTTGTGATATTCAAACGTATCATATAACCTTTGACTATTATGAATTTAGTTTAGGTAGTTTAAGCTTTAGAAATACTTTTGTACTGTGTCAATCTTGTTTTGAAATAACTTGTAGTCCTTCAGAAAGTCATAACTATTTTGAATTTGACTATCAATTGTTTTGGACACAAAGAAACTGGAAATTTTATAAAATTACTAGGCATTTTGAATTCAGTGTTAACCATTTTGTAGATAACATTGTTAAACAAGAAAATAGTTGGTGTGATAGGTGTGTTTTCCAACCACTTTTTCAATACTTAGATCATAGTCAATGTAAGCAAACAACACATGAGCATGATTTTGACAACAGTAGCGTAGCGATGTTTCAGTTGTTACTTCCCACAATGTAATCGAACTTTATGACCCTTTCCGTTTTTAATAATTGCAAATCTTACCCTTGTGTATTTAACTATATATGTGATCAGATTGTAGATGAGCTGGTGAACTGTCAATTTTGTATATATAATAATTTGTATCAACATGCCCTTTATATTTTGTGTTCTTTACAAAGTTATCTACTAATAATTGACTTATTTTGCTGTTGAAACAAAATATGTAGTAAAATAATATCTTAGTATTTCTGATAAATCCATGTTGTTCACCGTTAGTTACTTTATAATTATTTGAACTTATTCAAATGCTATGCTATGCTATGCTTAACCATGCATAAAATGATTATTTTTCCTGAAATTTTGCACTTTGCTCTTTTTTATTTCTTTTAGTATTGAAATGAAAATATGATGTACTGTTTAGTGCATATTTACGAATCTGATCCATCTACTAATATTGTAAATCATTTGTTTATATTTTCAATGTAAACTCTTGTTGTATGATTAGATTTTATTAATAAATACTTGTATTAACTATAAATACGTGTTATTATTTCTTCCGCAAATATATGTGAGTGGAGGAAGAGAAGTACACACAAATACTGCTACGTGCATTATATTAAAAATCTCATACAAATTATACACTTTTAAGCAATTACCATCTTGATACATACTTCAAATTTTCCAACACAGAGTTAGTTATATTTGACACACAAAAACGACGAACTTCAGAGTCTATCCACGATAACATTGAGCTCCGTAGTGGGGTCTGTTCGTACCAGTGGTCTTGCGTCTCCACGGGCAATCTTCTTTCATTCAACTCTTGAAGTAATCGAGGCAAGTCAGTGGTGATGTGACGAACAAGCTGTTTGTCCAGAGTCATGGCAACCATATCGGTTGAGGTTTTTGTTGAAAGAAATGCCACAGCCTTGTAGTGTTTAGAAAAGTATCTACTGTAGCGTGAAATCAAAAACTGTACAGCTGGGCTAATTTCAATTAAAATATTAAAATAGCTTTCGAGGGACGGAAACGAACGTTTCAAAGAACTCCAGCCCGCATTTTGTAGTAACACTCTGGGCGTCTGACGTACAATGTCCGACTCATTAGTGGGTTTTGACAATATTACAGAGTTTATGTTGTAATTAACAGGCTTTTGTTTCATGTGATAGAAGCACAGTGCAACAATTCCATTCGGTCTTGCTTCAACAAGAATCGTGTGCAGATAGAACGGTTTGAATAACACTCTTTCAGATAAAAACCGATTAATTGCATTTGAAACAGAGGCACTTTGTAGACTGAGTAAGTCCTCAAAGGTAAATTCAACAGTGGATAGATTATTTACCGAATAAATGGACGGTTTGAAGTCCTTCAACAAGTCAAGTCCAACAACAGAATCGGCTTGAGTTGCCACTTTGTAGATTTGGCGAAGTATCAAACGTGGTTCCCAGCTGTTGCACAATTGTGGTGGATCGCTCGTTTTAGTAGACTGTTGCTGCTGTGCTGGTGGCGGTGGTGGCGGTGGCGGCGGTGGCTGCGGAGCTGGACGAGATGTCATCGATGGATGTTCAGGTCGGTATACATCACCCTCCTCATCCTTTTGCCGTGCTGAAGTGTAGAATGTCGGAGCAGGCGCTTCCTGCAGTGTTTCTCCAGTCAACGTGGCTAGGAGCTGGTCTATGTCCATGGTGTTGACGTCCGGATAGACGGGCAGCTGTGGGGCGGGTGATGGAGGCCTAGTCCGTCTGCGCTTCACGTGGCTGAGATCTTTACACGGTGTCGGCACTGATCGTTTTACTGCTGCGTCCATGATACCACTGACTGGTGTGCCGCCCGGTTCGTTTTTATACGGTCTGTGACGAACTTGTTTTGTATTCTTTTTAAATCCAAGGTGTGCCACCCGGTTCGTTTTTATACGGTCTGTGAAGAACTTGTTTTGTATTCTTTTTAAAACCAAGGAGTGCCACCCGGTTCGTTTTTATACGGTCTGTGAAAAACTTGTTTTGTATTCTTTTTAAATCCAAAGCGTGCCGCCCGGTTTTTTTATACCGTCTGCGAAAACTTGAGTTTTCTTTTTTTGATCCAAGTAGGATGATTTGGTGACTTCTGCGCAAATGGTGGCAGAGGATTTGGTGACTTCTGCGCAAATGGTGGCGAAATTAACAAATGGACGGTTTGAAGTTCTTTCGACGAACGACAGCATCGGCTTGACACTTTGTAGAAACTTTAGCCAAAGCTTTTGCAATCATTGGTTTTATCCACTGCGTTTTAAGTCAGCTTTTAGAGCGACTAGTTTTGGCTAATTTCCGATGGCGTCTATTCTACCTGTGGGGTTCCAAATCAGTTCTCTACCTTTGTAATCAAACACTTTTCCAAGATTTTCAGCCCACCTTAGAGAAGAGGTAGGAATGTATTCCCTGTCTGAGCCCTAAGTTTTTATTATGAAATCTTTAGATTTATTTGTTCCTCCTGTCAAAACTGGTTCGTCTGCACTAGGTTCCACTAGATTAAAGGATCGCGTTCCGCATTTGAAATTGCCAACTGACTCGTCGTATTGGCAAATCTGGGAGGGTACACTCGCATCATTCGACGATTTACTGGCACCCACGTTGGACAGTTGTAATGTTTTGGCATCCCAGAACTGGTTTGTGGCATCTAATTTTAGGCAAGCACTGTTCAATTGAGTCAACTGCGAGTTCAAAAGCTCTAGTTTTTCGCTTAAACCTTCCATTTCAGTTCTGGAAACATAAAATTTGTCTAGATAATCCTTGCTTACGCGATCTCTTTCGGAATCTCCAGAGGTTCTTAACTTCTTAGTTCCATCCTCATGGAGTGTATAATCGTCCTCTAATAGCCCGCGTTTCCTAAGAAACATGGAATGTCCAAATTTGTCTACAATATGACGTCTTATCATGGTGTTGAGCGTTCGATATCACAAAGCGGAGTAATGAGTATACTCGCGTAATACTGTACTTATATCCAACTGTTGTAACGCGATGGGAATCCCAACCACTTAACATATGACTTATTTCCTTTCCGTTTTAGAATTTTCTCTACGAGGTAAGTGTCGGGGTAGTTGGTACGTTGTAGTTCAGGTCCGTAGAAAACACCTTTAATCGTATTCCCTTCTTCGTCTTGTAGGTGGTTAACTGGGGGTGCCGTTTTACGCACACGGTTAATTGTAAAAAGCTCGGTAGTCCACGATGGAGTGTATCCTTTAGCGAATAATGTTTTATACTTGGATACTCTCACTTTATCGTTAACTTTAAACTTGGGTTTTCGCTTTGCAGCCGTTTTAGTTAACTTTCTGACTAAAGCATACTCATGCTGTTTTTTCACATCTTTTGGTCTCATTCCTATAGATCTGTGGACCCTTGAATTGTACCTATCCATTAATTTCGGCAATAAATCGATCCATTTGTAATTTCCCTGGATACTAAACTCTTTGTAAAGCCAATTTTTAATAGTTCTATTCAAACGTTCTACAACGGATGCTTTTAAATGCGTAAACGAACTGTAGTGGTTTATGTTGTATTGGTTCATTAACGCTTTACATTCCTTGTTGTAAAAATCCGTGCCCAGATCACTCTGAATATTTCTTGGTATACGTTTGCTTTTTTCAAAAACTCCACGCATCGCCAACGCTACAGTCTTGCCTTTCTTATCCGGCAGAGGTACAGCCCACGCATACTTTGATAATACGTCAATTATCATGAGAATGTATTTTTTACCTCCGTTGATTTTGGCAAAAGGTTTCATTTCCACTAAATCCATCTGATGAAGACCGTCAACAGCACGTACGAAAACTCGACGTCTAGCGAAATTCTTTCTGGCGGGTCTATGAAGCTCGTTCACGATGCCTCTCTTGGGGTCAGGGGGGACAGCATGTTTCTTCATCTCCAAGCCGATACTGATTTACTTTAAGCAATTATTTTATTATATCGGAGAAGTTGTATTATGTGGTCTATTTCTTTGTTGTGAGCCGTGTGACCGGCCTCTTTTGATAAAATTAGAGTTTTTAACCGTTTTACAAGCAGATTGGCGTTAGATTCGTAATATTTGGAATTTCCAACAGATATTCCACTCCCCGCGTGTTCTTCACTCTCGGCGGTGGGCTTTGGTCGAAACATCACAGATATGACGTTTACATACTTTTTACCCCTATTGCTGTTTATGGGTTTTTCAGCCGAATACATCTGGCGATGGGCGTTTGTCTCCTCTAGGATCTCTTTGTACACTTTCAAGTCTTTGTCGGTAATAAGTACCCTTTCTGGGACTTGCATTAATAGTAGCTCCAACAGTCCGAGTGTAACATTAAATTTACGATCGTTTAAAATCACTTTAGTCCTACTGAACGTTATTTTCGAATCGCCAATCGTAGTGTTCCCTCTGCCATCGGGCTTGACTCCATAGGTAAAATCAAACTTGTCTTTTAACCTGGGATTGGAGAGTTTGTTCAAATACTTTTCCACCAAGCTGGTTTCTGTAGTTTGCGTTGATACGTCCAGCGACTTGTTCAGGTCCACGTCCTTTTCAAACGCGGTGGGGGTGGTGGTGGTGCTGCTGATATCTGTCAAGGAACCCTTTTCCTCCTTTTTAATCTCATGTTTTATATGTTCGACAGATTGCCTTAAGCTTTTCTCCACTGATTACTGTAACGGCTTTACAATAGGTTTCACCTGTGCTTCTAAAAGTCGTTCTACGATATTTTCACTATGCTTCAAATCTTGGTATTTCTTGCGCACTGCGTTCGTCAGTCTTATTAGTTCATGCTTTAGGGAGTATTCTTGTTTTAGACTATTGTCACGTTTCGGTTTCTTACTCCTTTTTCTTCCTTTTTTGGCGTCCATCGTGAGGGCGAGTCTAAGAATAACGGTCGTTACACGATCCAGTGGTATTTATATATCACTGATAAAAGTGTCTAGACCGAACCGGTAACGTCCCTTGTTTATCTCTGAATCCTTGTTTATTGTTACAAAGCCATATTTTTGCTTGTTCCAACATGATTGGCATAATGATTTAAATTTTTCAAACGTCATATCTGTGTTTACGTGATCATTGTACACATGTTTGAGGTTCTGCTCGTCTTGCTTGAATAGTATTATAAGATTCGCGTTGTCTCTCAGAAGGTGTTTCGGAGGACGTGTGTACGTTTGAACTAGGTAGAAACTATCCACACCTTTATGTCGCCCCATGCTGATATATGCTCGCATGTGGTCCTGTTTATCACAAGCCACGTCGTCGAATATCATTATTGAATTCTTTCTCGCGTTTTCAGGATCAGGCACGTCTTCGCTATTGGAGAAGGTAAAGTAACCCATGTCAGGAAGACTTTGCATTATTTGCTCCAGCATTTTGTATTTCGGCTGTATGAGCGATTTGCTGAATACATAAATATTAGCGTACTTTAAACCTTGCGGGTCCGTCAAAAGGCTGAACATTAAATTTGTTTTACCGCAGTTGGACGGACCGCAGATAATACAGCGAACAGTTTCAGGCAAAAGAGGACCGTGTACAGCTTTGTTCTCTTCACCGTCTGTCAAAGCTTTTATCAGGTTCTCCAATGAGTCGTCGACTGTGAATGTCTCTCGTTGCTTTTGGAATTTCATCCTTACACTGTGAGCGTCGGTAGTGAATTAGTCGAGTCATATATAAGCGGTGCAAGATATATTGTGAACTCAGTATGAAGCGGATCTCCAAAGGGTGCGGTCTACTTAATCACGCAATAGACTCTTTGCCGTTCGAACTTCATTTACCGGGCTATCAGTTTTGCGGTCCAGGTTCGCGTTTAAAAGAAAGATTGGCGCGAAAGGAACAAGGTATTAACTTGTTGGACCAAGCGTGTAGACAACACGATATTGACTATAGTCAACACAAGGACTTGACTTCGCGTCACGCTGCAGAAAGAGTTTTAGCTGACAACGCTTGGGCCAGATACAAGTCAAAAGGAGTTCCCCTTGGTGAGAAACTTGCCTCTTGGTTTGTCGCGAGTGCAATGAACGCTAAAACAAAATTGGGAGCTGGGATCAAGACTTCAGAAAAAAGAAGGAGAAAAAGTGTAAAGAAACTTGGCTCTAAGACCGGAAAGGGACAGAAGAGAAACGTGGGTCGCAAGCAGTTTGCTTTTTACGATATTATAAAGCAGGCAAGAACGGCCGTACGCGGATCTGGCGTGAAATTTGTTGGTGGTGGAAGTAGTAAGCTACTTAAAAAAGCCGCATCTTCTGCATTGAAAGCTATCCGGATGATGAGAAGAGGAAAAAGGGGAGCTTTCAATCATATTAAAAGAAAAGAACGTATTCTCTCTTTACCAAAGTCAGGAGGTGTTCTTCCTTTACTGCCAATTTTTGCTGGATTGAGTGCTTTGGGGAGTTTGGCAGGTGGAGCGGCAGGAGTCGCCAAAGCTATAACGGAAGCAAAGGACGCTAGAAAGCGGTTGGGTGAAATGCAACGTCACAACGAAACTATGGAAGCCATAGCTCTACGCCAGGGGAAAGGATTGTTCTTTAGACCGTACAAAAAGGGACTGGGAATCTACATGGCCCCTTATCAAAAACCGATAAAAAACTTGTGAACCTCTTGCCCAATAGAGCACTATACGATGTAGACCTGAGCCTATGGGCAAGAAAGCTTAAAATTCCATATTTTAGGGGTGTGTTTATGCGGGATACTCTTCCGCGGAAGCCTTGGAAAAACGAATCTACAATTGTGAACCTGGACGGTAACAGCGGTGATGGCACTCATTGGGTTTGCTTTAAAAAGACTGGAGATCTTGTTAGATATTTCGATAGTTACGGAGACCTCGTGCCACCGTTGGAAGTCCAAGAATACTTGAAGAATAACTATATTTCCTACAATAGAACTGCTTATCAAGATGTAAACTCGTACTCTCAAATATGTGGACATTTGTGTTTGTATTTCCTGTCGAGTACTTAGACCACAATATATATTTTTGCTTTAAATTGATGTGTTTTATTAGCCTCTTGTTCAGTCATGTCTCTGACGTTCACGCTTACAGGTAAGAGCTCCATGCTCTCGGTGGATTATTTTCCACCAATCGAGCTCGACGGGGAATACGAAATTGGACTTCTTAGTTTTGAGACGTACAACTCAATACCAAACGTTGATGAGACTAACAACAAGTTCCATTTTGGCGATGAAGAAGAATTGCTTATTCCGACAGGTACATACGAAGTGAAGGATATTCGAGACTTTATTCAAGAGAAGTTTCAAATGATCTCAAAGAAGGATAAAGTGTACTATCTCCAGCTTGACACCAACAATAATACTCTACAGACAAAGTTGAAGAGTACCGTAAAAGTAGATTTCTCTAAACCAAAGTCTATTGGCAAACTTTTGGGTTTTGGTGATGTCGTTATTCAACCTAAAACCACTTATCACTCGCAACATGTGGTAGACATTTTTAAAATAAATACGATTAGGATTGAGTGTAATATTGCGTCTGGGTCGTATGTCAATGGTAAACAAGCTCATACGATCTATCAGTTTTTCCCTGCTGTACCGCCTGGATATAAACTAGTGGAAATACCAAACCCTGTCATTTACCTACCGATCATCACACGGGTCGTCAGTAACATCACGTTAAAAATCGTGGATCAAGACGACAATTTGGTTAATTTCAGAGGTGAACGAATTACAGTGTGTTTGCATTTGAGGAAAACACACTAACACGATGGGATACGTGTACTTTTTACCTAAGGGAAGAACAATTAAGCGAGGGCTGAGCAAAGCCAGTGGCTATTTATTGAGTGGGAACCGGAAAAAGGCAATCAGTGTTCATCCATCTCCCATACGGTTAACACAGGCTAACAAGACGTTTTTACGCTCTCTAGGACTTCGTGTACTTCAATAGTGGACAATGGATATTTTGGATATTTTAAGTAACGTTCCGTTTGATGACGCAATATCACACATGGAATTTCACACACATTTTCCTTATGCCCCTAATACACTTGATAATAACGATGAGATAAGAATTCCTATCCAACAACAGGACTTGTGTGTAGTGCCTTCCATGAGCTATTTGTACGTTGAAGGGAGGCTTTTGAAGTCAGACGATAACGTCGCTAAAAATACAAAACTAACTACAAATGCTTTCGCATATCTCTTTGACGAGATGAGATATGAAATAAATGGTGTTGAAATTGATCGTGTCAGAAACCCGGGTGTTACGACTAAGCTCAAAGGATATGCATCTTTCAGTGAGACTACACTGAAAGGGGCGGGAAATTCCGGCTGGTCATCGACTGTTGATAAACTCTTGTCATCATTAGAGGACCATGTGGTGGACAGTAAGGGTAATTTCAGTTTTTGCGTACCTCTCAGTAAGCTCTTTGGGTTCGCTGAAGATTATAGGAAAGTGATTGTTAACTCGCGCCATGAGTTGGTTCTCCTTCGCTCTGCCAGTGACAAAAATGCTATTTTGTGGACATCATCTGGCGCTGGTGACACTACTCCGGAGGATGTAAAAATTAAAATTGGAAAACTGTGCTGGAGAGTACCTTACGATAAACAAAGGATCGCACTACTAAAGCATTTGGAACGTGGCACGAGCATTCCAGTTGAGTACAGAAGCTGGGAACTTTATGAATACCCTTCCTTACCATCTACAGATAAACAGTCGTGGTCAGTAAAAACGGCTTCGCAACTGGAAAAACCTAGACACGTAATTGTTGCTTTCCAAGAGAACAGGAAGAATAATGCTAAAAGGTCGGCAGCAATATTTGATCACTGCAACATTTCTAACTTGAAGCTCCATCTCAACTCTGCAAACTATCCGTATGACGATTTGCAACTGGATATTGAGAATAACCATTTTGCGATTTTATATGATATGTACACGCGCTTCCAGGAATCTTACTACAACGTTCCGTCCCAACCGCTTTTAGACGTAGAACGTTTTAAAAACATTGCCCCCTTAATTGTGATCGATTGTTCGAAACAGAATGAGTCTCTTAGGTCAGCACCGGTTGATATTCGATTGGAATTTGAAGCCAAGGTGGCGTTTCCCGCTAATACCACAGCGTACTGCCTAATCATTCATGACAAATCTTTTACCTACGACCCGTCGACTAACCTGGTGCAGAAAATCATGTAACAGTTTGTGGTGGGGGTGAGGACTAAAGGTATATATATATACAGGCTGTTGGAGTAATCTCTCAGTCCTGGTGTTTGGTGTTTAGTGGGAGTCATGATTGGGAAAGCGGTGGTCGACTTTAGTGCCTTCGTTGGTGAGAACAAGAAGATTATTATCAAGGAACTTTCTGTTATTGATTTGGATTCAAAATGCATACAACACTGGATATTCAAACCACCGAAGGAGACAGGCAGCGAGAGTGCAACAGGAATTCAACACGATTGCGGAGGATGGCATGGTGGGGAATTTGCTGGACATAACAGGTGGTTGAGCAAACACTATCATGGAATTGGATTCGGGGCCGGAAGTGCAGACTACGATTCCCTTACCTCCGCGCTAGGAGATATTTGTTGCAACGTGCAGCTTCTCTACGCTGCGTCAAGTGAAAAAGCTAAGGTACTGGAGAAGTTACTTGACAATCGGCGTGTCGTGTTCAGTCTAGAATCACTTGGATGCCCTGCTCTTTCGAGTGACGTCTTGATTCTTCCACCTGTTGATGACCTGTCAACAGACAAAAATCAATGTTTGTTCCATCATTTGTACGCTTCTGGATTTTACTGTACACAAATCAATGTTCACAAACTGGCAGAGTGGTGTGTCAACAATCCTGGAAAAGTAGATATGAATGATCCTGCAGTTAGGGAAAAGACTTTTGTTGACTGGAAATTGAAGTCACCCTCGGCTCGTCAAGTTGCTGAAGAAGGCTTCGTTAGAATGATTAGCATGAAGGACACTACGAAATGCGTTTATTGTGGAGTTAATCTATTTAAGTGGGAAGAAGGCGATGATCCGTTGGAAGACCACAGCTACAACTCGCCGTTTTGCTCTCTCGTCCACTACAAACTACAACAGAAAAACAAGTGCAACCCTGAAGAGAAAAGTGAACGTCGTGGAGACATTTCTGCAGGAGAGGATGTCACTGGCCGATACGTCTTGTCTTTAGACGTTACAAAAGAAGAGCTCTCTAACATGTGCAAGGCATAATGTTCACGAACCTCATATACACTGTTTTACAAAACTGACGTCAGACGATTGTCCATCGTCATAGCGACATGTCGCAATTTTACAGAAATATGAAAACACTTACCTTCGCTAACCCTGTTGCCACCACCTTCTACTTTCATGACGACGATGATAGAAGATCAACGTACGTCAGCGACAGAGAACATTTCAAACTCAGGATTCAAAAAGCAGAACTTCTTTTGTCTTCTTCTCTTCTTGCAAAGAAACATCACATGTCCGTTTGTACTATTTTAGATCATGCTATGTGTTACTTAAAGTATGAGAAAATAAATAAATAATTTATCAACTAATCTTTATTATTATTGTCACTTCCCACGGCACTTGGCCAAGTTCACGCAGTCGCGCGGCTGGCCAGGACTCCCGCGCAGTTACATAAGACTCAGATCTCCCATGCATCTCAGATCTGCTAAAATGCACTTTCTGCTTCTAGCATTATGCTAATAGTAGTTATGTAATGGTGGTGTTTTATGGTTAGTTGACATTTTATGTTAAATTTATTTTAATTGAAAAGTTTGTCCTTAGTGAACTAGTGGCTGGTATGGGTATGTGAACTATTCATTGTGAACGAGTGTGTGAGTGAACGAGTCAGTGTGTTTGGGGGGGTGTGTGGGGGGTAAGTTATTGTAAGGGTGGGGATAAGGGTTACTTGTATAGGGGTATTGTAAGATTACTTGGCTAAGGGTATGACAAGGTTACTTGGATAAGGATTGGATAAGGTACTAGGAGAGGTGTGGGAGTATGTGATGGTATGTGATGGTATGTGATGGTATGATGGTTTTATATATAGTATGTGACGATGGAGGGTAATGAGGGGTTAATGTGATTTTAAGAGGATATGAGAGATTTATTTTTTTTTTGTGTGTAATTTTACAGTATCTATTACTCTGTTATAATATGCGTATATTTTTAAAGTATCTATAGTAAATTTTTGTAATTTTCAAAACTAAATGATTGAGAATCTTTTAGAGTTCTGTAACCGTATGTTTTTACATCTTACTGTAGTAAAGTCTAGCAAAGTCTAGTAAAGTCTAGTAAAGTCTAGTATGGGGTTATTAGACCTAGACGTGAATGAAATCTTGTTTTTTTTTTAGAGAATATGTGCAATGCGTGTTTGTGTATTTTTAAAACACAAATATATTAGTTTGTACATTTTTTTGAACGTGTGCGTGGCTAAATTATACAGAGTATGTACAGACACTGGTATAGGATGGTGTTTTCATACTAAGAGGTTTCAATGGTTTTGAAACTTTCAGTGTGTGTAGACACTTGTGACCACTTTCACACCAGCCCATGGTTGAGTGCGTGTGCATGCGTGCGTGTATCCGGCCTTTCCCCCATTGAGTGGTATTTAATGCTCCTCCACAAAGCTTACGCTCATTCCACAAGTAGAAATGGCTACAACGACTTACACCTTGGGTGACGCAGAGAGCGTCATGAACGCAATAAATACTATTAGAGGGGAGGCGACCAATCGCCTCGTTGTATTACGATGGGGCCTCCTCTCCCCCGACGGCCGACATCACCTCCTGCCACGGAGGTATGTGGCAAATCAGCAAAGCCACTTGGAGGAGGTGGAGATGCGCCTGAGAAAACTCACCAACAACGGCGAGGTGGCCGTTCTGCAGAAGAGGAACATCCCCCTCTTTTAGTTTTTAAGTTTTTATATAAATAAAATAAAAAATATAAAAAAAAACAAAAAAAAAACAACAAAAAACAACAAAAAACACAACAAAAAACTATAGTTTTAGTCACTTCTCTAAGAATCAATTATCGCGGTAGCTGAGAGGCATCGCGCTGGTTCTTGGAGCGTAGTGTGCAGGTTCGGATCCAAAAATACTATTCGTTCAAGACTGTATATGTTTCCGTGAGCAAGATAACTCTCGTAAAAATGATCAGATTTGGATTATTTGGATACTTGTACATACTTGTACATAACGCTCCTACAAATGCATGTACGCAATATGTCATACACTTCCACGATCCACGTAGTCTACTCTTACCGGTAGGGACACACACACTAACTAACATTGATATTTCACACCTACTTATACGAGTAATATATACTGTAAAATTACAAAAACCATCACATACCATATAAAACCATCACATACCATCACATACTCCCACACCTCTCCAAGTAACATTAATAATACCATTAACCTAACCATAACCCAACCTTGTCATATTCATATCTCACAATATCCCACCATTAGCCATGTAAACCTTACAATACCCCCATAATACCCATATACCAGTAACCCCATCACATACAATAACTAACCCCCCCCCACACACACTGAATCGTTCACTCTCAGATTCATCCACACTGATTCGTTCACTCACTATTTCAAACACCCATACCACCCACTAGTTCACTAAAGGACGAACTTTTCAATTAAAAATAAATTTAACATAAAATGTCAACTAACCATAAAACACCACCATTACATAACTACTGCTAATTAGGTCACGTGGTAACTAAAGGTCGTTTATACTACTAACCTGTTACTGAACCTTTAAAGCGATTAGCACAAAATATGGAAAAACCTTCAATTCGCTTCGAAGGAGACAAAATGCTACCAATTTCCAAATATGAAGACGAATTTCAGAATGATGAAAGTTTTGACCAGTTACAAACATCTGAAGAAAGCGACGAGTATGAAGAAAGCGGAGATATAGATGATTTAAAGGAAAAGAACATTGCAGAAGATACAAGTACAGAAGATCCAAGTGTAGAAGATACAAGAGCAGAAGAAGAGGTTATTAACCCATCCAACTTAAGCAAATTAGGAACGGATATTATGTTTAAAGGAACACTTGGAAGAACATATACGTTAAAAATGTTATACGCCGCACATGCTAATGGAAATTATCATACCTATGGAGCTAGAATAGAGGATAAAGGATTAATGATTGGAGATAGCAAGTTAGATATAAACGAAAATGATGATATAGTTATTGCAGATAAGAAATATAAAGATACAAAAGGTTTGTTTGAGCTCATATTTAAAAATAATCCTAGTAAATATACTAAAAGGGATTTACAATTGTTTAAAAATATATTAGAGTATACAAATGCACATAGAAAGAAGTATTCCAAAAACCTACCTATTCATAGAAATCGGTCAATAAAATATACAAGTATTATATCTAGTCTTTTCCCCTCGAAATCAAATAAAGCTCAAATTAAAATAAGAGCTTTATCTTCTGCTGAATTAAATGTTTTGCATAAAAAGAGAAAAACAACTGATCCTACCACATCTGGAAGGGGATTATTGAAAAATTTGTATAAAACTAATATAATATATTACAACGATATAAATAAGTTAGTTGATCGAATGAGGTTATTACATGAAGCTATGGAAGCCGGGCACACTGGTTTAGAAAACGAATGGGTAGATTTGGTTGATGAACTGCGAAAACCAGGAATAATTGTTCAGTAAACTTATATATATATATATATATATATATATAAGAACCTCCTTATTATATATATATATAGTAGTAGGGAAAGGGGACTTCTGGCTCACTTGATTGACAGCTTCCGGTCACGTGACCGGAAGCGCTGAGTCATGAAAGACGTCATCTGAGGCTGAGCCAGTGACGTAGGCGGTTTTGTGACGAAATGAGTAAAAGTTCAAAGTTCAAGGTCACGGTGAAGTTTTTTAAAAAAAATCTACCTCGCACTCGTAAAACGATTGTGATTCGATAGTTAATCGATAATAAATATCGAATGAAAATTATCGAATGAAACAATCGAATGATACGAGTGCGAGGTAGAAAAATTACAAATATTACTTTATTTTATTTACAATAAGTTATGTTTACAATAATTCATGTTTACAATAGTTCCCCGTTGTTGGTTGTCATCGATGTTGTTGATCCGGACGAGTTGCGACCATCACTTCGCTTTCTGAAGAAAGACGGTAGATACTTCGACACCTATCTGTTCTGTTAGGTGTTTGCATTTCATTGCTGTCAGGTGGAAATAATACGTGACGGCAATGAAATAGAAACATCTATCAGATTTTGAGTGAAATGATATTGTTAGTTTGTGAAGAGCGTCTCGGAGAGCTCGATGTTCACCGGTCGAGAGCCGGAGGTGTACTGACTATTCGCTAGCTAGCATTTTTGGTATCAAACAAAATGGTGGGGGTAAAAGTGTGGTGGGGCGGAGCAGATGGCAGGCGGCAGGTGGCAGATGGCAGCTGGCGCGGGGAGGAAGACTATGAATAAAATATCCATTAGTTAAAACCCATCAAGGATAACGTAATTGCTTCTGTATCAGAGGATGTTGTGGTAGACACTTCTTGTACTTGTATTTGATCAGTCGTTTCATTAGTGTCAGCTTGGTAAATATTAAAAGATAAAGATGTGGAAGAAACATTATTGTCTTGTATTTGTGAATCCATGTGTACCGCGCAAGAGCTGGACATATAGTGATGTAGCGTTTGCGCGTAGGTTAGGTACTCGCCTTCCCCCACCACACCAAGTCCCCCACCACAACGGTTGCTATACCGTTGGCTAGATTTAAATTCCGATTGCACCTTCTTGTTCGTCTTGTCAAGCCGCGTAATTTAAGTACCCACATGTTATACTTTAACCAAAAACAAAGAAGTTATATAGGTTTGCCCTTGAAAATAGTTATTTTTTTGGCTATTACTACTATACCCTTGGTCGGATCTGAATTCTATTTGCACCAACTTGTTCCTCTGATCAATCCGCGTAATTTGAGTAGCCACTTGGCATAAATTAAACTAGAGATAAAGAATTTATTTAGATATGACCTTCAAAATAATTGTTTTTGGCTATTACTGCTATACCCTTGGTCGGATCTGAATTCTGTAATAACTAAACATTAATCTCTCCCGAAAAAAATCAATACATATCTTCCAGTATTTTAAGAAACGAGAATTTCCTGAATTTTCTAAGTCCCCAAGGTCATCTGAACATTTTGCCAAAGCGGGGAATAGAGCACAAATTGGTGCTCTATTCCCCGCTCTGTATTAGGAGAAGAGGCCTAGTTTAATGCTCGCAATTATAGGCATAAACCTGATAACGGAACGCTAACCTCTCCCCCGAAAATTTATTCGTGAGTAAGGGCTAAGATAGGTAATGTCAACCGGTTTACATGGCCGTATTGACAAGTCCGGTTTTCAGGGCCGAACCTATTTGTCAGGGGTTAGGAAAGGGAGGAGAAACATGTTACTTTAAAACAAAAATAAAGACTTTACCCGCAAATATTTAAACAAATTGAACAGTTAAAGTTAAAGTTTATTTTTTAAAGATCAACCAAGGTCGGTTGTACAAAGGTCAACAGCAAACTGGAACCCAGTCGGACGTGGGTCAGTAACGGGCGCCAATCTACTGCGAACCCAAGTTTTGACCAAGGTAAGTTTTAAAAGCGTGAAAGAAAAGTACATATTTAATTAGTAAATAAAACACTTCAAAGACCAACACCACAAATAATTACAAACACCAACACTAACTACATTTTATAGCAGCAAACTACAAACTAACATGCATAACAAACTAACATGCTAAGGTAGAATCTTTAGTATACAGGGGTACCACCTCTATACTAAAGATGCTATTACAGACAGTTAAGGCGAACAGCTAGCTAGGCTGCCAGCCTAAAACTGTGAGACTACTGCGGCTAGACACTCGCTTTTATAGCCGACAGAGGAGCAGGTGCAAAGGCAGATGCACTCTACTACATTCGCCGCACCGCAAAAGTAATTTAATACGGCGTCGACGTAATACTCTTGTATTTTATTTTGTCGGTTCATTTGATATGTTTTACACTTAGATATGCAATGGTTGAAACACTTGTACTAACGACAAAAGCCCCTCAGTTGTTTTATAATGTAATTCTATATTATCAGTTATAACTACCCAATCTTAATCAAAACAAAAACACCAAAGAAATCGCGTTGAACTCTTCTTATTAAATAAAACACAATACATGTCATTTTCTGTGCAATGGATTAAGCTATATATTTACTTTTAATTTAAATTTTCGAATAAATATGCAAACTTAAACGAGGGTAACTATAAAAAAGCATTCTATTTATGTAAACTATATATATATATATATATATATATAATCAGTGCAATGTCAGCAAAAATTGTATAAGCAATAAATTCTATGACAGACTAAGATTTACGTGTATTACAAGTACGAAAGGTAATAAAATCATACATAATAATTAATAAACGAAAGTATTCTATATAGTAAAATCGTTCCGATAACAAAATGACTACATTATACTATAGTTTGAGCCGTGCGTTACAGAGCGAGTAGCAGGGGGGCGCGCCGCGCCGCGGTGCACAGCGCCTTTGGCTATCCGAAGCCTGGTAAACTAATTAGAACATTGTATCGGAGGGTTGTGAGATTTTTATATATTCATATTGTAATCAAAATTAGCTATCCGATACACCGACTCGGAGGTCGATCAGACTAAAATTGAGCGTGGGAATCTGGTATACTTTTACACAATTGTCTCGTCTTTTAAACTAAATTAATATCGCTAGCATTAGGTACTTATCTGCTCTCATTAGGTATTAGGTTTCAATCTGTTATCCCTAATAAATCTAAAGAATATAAATATTATAACTTAATGTATTATATAATTTGCACTTAAAATAAGAAATGCTTTCAAGCAACAAACTTGTTGTTGATAGAATGATAAATCAGTTATATATATATATATATATATATAATACCCTGATCAACAGTGTATTTGATATGTTTTTTAACTTATGTCTGTGTGTTATGTGCGAACTACTCTCTTCTTAAAAACAATCTTTTTAAACTATTTTGAATTGTAACAAGTGAGTGATTAACTTGTTGACTGATTTTGTTGCAAGAGGGTTGATTAATAAATATATAAATGCATTATATAGTTTTTCCTGTAATTACAGTCAAACAAGTTACGCCAAGACCCTAGCTGTTTGAGATTTAAACTTTTTAAGTGTTGCACTGATAAGCTGGATGTGTCACTACTTGTGACTCTGTAAACAGTTATGCACAGAAGAATGATATTTAATTTAGTGTTAAAAATGTAGAAAAAAAAAATATTAACTCAAAGCAGGCTTAAGAAGGTTTTTAGTTTCCTTTTAAATATATAAAAGCTAAACCCCCTCAGTTGTTTTATAATGTAACTCTATACTATCAGTTATAACTACCCAATCTTAATCAAAACAAAAAAAAAACACCAAAAATTTCTTCATTAGAACTTTTCTCATTAGATAAAACACAATACATGTCATTTTCTGTGCAATGGATTAAGCTATATATTTACTTTTAATTTAAATTTTCGAATAAATAAACACTATCTATTTACCGCATTAATAAAGCGCAATTTAATCCACAAATATTATATACCTTTTCGAAGGTGTATAATAACCAAGCTCATTTTTTTTTATACCCCAATACAATTATGAATGTTTAATCAGGTGAAAGAGAACGCAGGTAAAACTAACTGTACCCTTGGGTATTAGTCTTTAATACAAATCCTATACCCTAAAGGTCACTCAAGATTATAGCCAAGGTTAAGGGCAAGGTCGCTTGCATATCCAGTTAGAAAGTGGCTACACAACGTGAACTGCACACAAACTCGAGACTAACAAGTCCCCTGCCTGGTTAAAGAGGTACAGTATATGAATGTAACCGTTAACGTAGATTACGAGACTTGTGTGTACAAAGAGAGAGAGAGACAAAAAAAACACTTCCCCCTCGGGACTTAAACATTTTTCGAAGTAGAGCTGGATGAAATTGGAGAGAGAGAGCGAGTGCTTTGGAAGAAGTCACCCGACCTTGAATTAATAACCTACTGTGAACCGCACAAAGATTTAAGGTTGTAAGCTGAATTTATCCTTTGATAATCTACGGTGTACCACACAAAGATATAACAGTTGTAAACTGAATTATTAGACGTTCAAAATAAATACTACAAGGTATATGAATCTAACTGATAATGTAGATTGCGAGACCTGTGTGTACAACTACTTAGACATCTTTCGAAGTAGAGCAGAATGTAACTGTAGATATGGTTTACTTGAAGTTGACTTTGATATTTGTATAAAAAAAAAAAAAAAAAAAAATCTTACAATATTTTACCGAATGAAAATTTTATATATATGTATGTATACAATTCGATAAGTTAATTTTTTACGGAATGTGAATTTTTAAAATTAATGTCACAACTCCATATTCATTTTATATAATGCAATGTTGAATTAAGACGATTCGATCTAACCTCAATTTATATCTGCCATTTTTAAAACGTTGTTCAATTATATAAGTCAATTATTTTATAAATATCTCAAAATGATTGCGACAAGTTAAAGTATTCCATTTATTTTATTATTTACACCACGTAAACGAGACATCTCAATTTTGTAATTACAATCCATAAACATCTTGAAAATGCCTTGAATCTATAAACTAATAACTACAAGTAATTAAGGAACCTCTTCTCAGAACAATAATCGGGAATAAAATAACGAACAAAATAACTTTAATATTTTCCGTAAATCATGTAGTGGCACTTTATCCTCATGTTGTGGGAGAAATCGGGCAGTTCAATACTTCTCTTACTATCCAAGGGGAAAGGAGCACAACAAAAATAAATTGACTAAAAATTGTATTCAAACTAACAATAATTTTTAATCATGTAATTTTAGAAAATAGATAAACAAGGAAACTTATAAATTTCTTATACATACATTACATGTGGGATAATTAAACTAGCATTACAGTTTAGTACAAATTGTACACATCACAGGAACTACTGTAGATAACTAAAGACCTCTTTGTACAGACAACTGTGATTAGCAAATGCTCAAAAGTACACAAACAGCAGAAATAAAAACTCTCAACTAAACAATCAACATTGTTAAATACATTTCATAATTAAGAAGTGATTACTAGTTAGAAAGTGGCTACACAACGTGAACTGCACACAAACTCGAGACTAACAAGTCCCCTGCCTGTTTAAAGAGGTACAGTATATGAATGTAACCGTTAACGTAGATTACGAGACTTGTGTGTACAGAGAGAGAGAGACAAAAAAAAACACTTCCCCCTCGGGACTTAAACATTTTTCGAAGTAGAGCTGGATGAAATTGTAGAGAGAGAGAGCGAGTGCTTTGGAAGAAGTCACCCGACCTTGAATTAATAACTTACTGTGAACCGCACAAAGATTTAAGGTTGTAAGCTGAATTTATCCTTTGATAATCTACGGTGTACCACACAAAGATATAACAGTTGTAAACTGAATTATTAGACGTTCAAAATAAATACTACAAGGTATATGAATCTAACTGATAATGTAGATTGCGAGACCTGTGTGTACAACTACTTAGACATCTTTCGAAGTAGAGCAGAATGTAACTGTAGATATGGTTTACTTGAAGTTGACTTTGATATTTGTATAAAAAAAAAAAAAAATCTTACAATATTTTACCGAATGAAAATTTTATATATATATATATATATGTATGTATACAATTCGATAAGTTAATTTTTTAAGGAATGTGAATTTTTAAAATTAATGTCACAACTGGTGTTTTCTAACAAAATAAAATGTAATAGACAAATGATTTTCAATAGTGTTTAATAAT